>MDKH01052641.1:0-32215 GCA_005239495.1 Nicotiana undulata | reverse complement strand
CTGTGGGATTCGGCCCCAACCTTGTTGGGTTACTATATTTGACAACGATCGCTTACATTCTTTCAAGGTGTAATTTGAGCATATCAGAAGGCACCCGAGGTGCCTGTTTCCACCCCTGCACTTTAGGAGACCCTCATACAGTTCTTGAGCATGTTCGGTACATTCGCTTAGGCAGGGTTGATTCCACTTGCACCAACCACATTTCAGGCTGGGGGAGGAGCTCAGACTCCTGCTGCCCGTACCCCAGAGAAGCGGGTCCATGTTGATCAGGTCCTAGAGGTTATTCTTTTACATCATGTTATTCCCGTTCAGCCTGCGATTAGGGCAGCATCACCTGATGAGAAGCATCTTAGAGTTGAGAGGTTCTAGAAGTATCGCCCTCCTACTTTCAGTGGTTTAGCTTCAGAGGATGCACATGGTTTTCTAGAGGAGTGCCATCATATTCTCCGCGCCATGGGTGTTGTGGGGATGAGTGGTGTTGCTTTACTACATTCCAGCTTTCAAGAGCAGCGTATCAGTTGTTGTAGGTTTACGAGGAGGGTAGCCCAGCCAATGCAACTTCACTTACTTGGACTCGATTTTCAGAGTTGTTCTTGAGAGAGTTTGTTCCTCAGACCCTTAGGGATACATGGTGCGTGTAGTTTGAGCACCTGCACCATGGTACTATGACAGTGTCAGAGTACGTTGTCCGATTAAGTGATATGTCTACACATTCACCTTCCTTGGTTTCTACAGTTAGAGAGCGATTTTGTCAATTCATCGAGGAGCTCAACTATGGTATTAGATTCAGCATGGCTCGAGAATTGTAGACAAATACCCGCTATCGGTAGGTGGTTGATATTGGATAGAAATGTTAGGGTATACGAGGCCATGGGAGAGAGGATAGGGAGGCCAAGGGGCCTCAAAGCACTAGTATTTATTGGTTGCCACGCTGCAGCTATAGTTTGTCATGGTATAGGCTACATGAGCCATCCAGTTCACTCAACACTTTTAGCTTCTAGTGGTGCTCCGAGTATTCCGAGGTCTCAGGTTGCACACTTTGCTCAGCCACTTTCTAGTGCACCTCCTGCACGGAGTGCCTACAGTGGTCAGTCCAACCAACCATGCCTGAGCTAGTCCCAACAGCCACACTCTTCGAGAGCTTGCTTTGAGTGCGGTGATACCGTTGTTGACATCCACTCCAGAACTACATGAGGCCTGATCCTTGTTAAGCTTGAGGTATGTAAGCAATTCATAGCCAAAATTCAGCCCCAACTCCCCAAAAATCCTCCCGAAATCATGCAATCTATAATCTTCCTTAAATCCATTTGCCATTCCTGCAATGTATGCCTAAAGTAGGGACAAAATTGGCTTTGGTTCAATTTCTTTGCACGAAAACACTTTCATCGTCTCCGGTCAAAGAGGTGCAGCTGTTGACGGTCAATTTTGACCCTCCATTTTAAAATTAGTTTATTTATACTTAATATTTACAATGAATGTTTTGAAAGTATTTTCTATCAATAATTATCTATTTATTACAACTTAATTAAGTATTAGCTTTGAAATTAATAACCTAGCATTAGTATTATGTAATTACTAATATACTACTATTAAAATATTTTTAAAAATACATCATAGAGGTTTTATAATTTAATTTTTGAATTATTTCTCAATTTTTGATTAATTAAGATTACTATGTTGATAATTTGAAATTGGTGTTGTAATTTAGAAAACAAAGTATTTTATAAATAAATAATTACAATTGTTAGTAGTACATTTTATAATTATAATTTTACTATATTTTAGGAAATTTGTTAAGTTTAATTAAATTTATTTTAAAGGGGTTAAAATACTAAAAGGCTACAATTGCAATTCCACAATTAAACACAAAATGGTTATTTCCAAAATTAATTTTAGCCCAATACACGAGCCCAAGCCAAATCTGACCCAGTCCAAACATCCCCCCTCTCCACTTTGGCAATCCATGTCATTCATATGGAACCAATGTGATCGTGCCACGTCACATATCTTTATCACTCACAAACAAACACACATGCATCTGAACCGTTGGTCCATCTCCTCGACGTCTCACATTTAATCTTCAATTTTCTTTTGATTTTTAAACACCACCCAGAGATCTCATCTCCACTTTCAAAATCTTATAATCCGTCGGCCACTAAAAATCCTCTTAAAAACCTTAAATGCCTAAATTATCAGGGTCGTTGATCAAATGATCCAACGACCCAGATTCTATCTCTCATTTTTAAGCCTAGAGACGGCCTCCTAGACCTCTAACCCTAATTCATTCGTCACTCACATTGTTGTCTCTCTTTTCCCTTCCTCTCTCTTTTCTCTCAACCTCATAGCCAAATCAATCACCATACCTTGCACAAATTCGTACGAGGTCATGAGTTCACCCAAAAAACTCCTCTTCTTTGCCTTCTCTATTCTTGATTCTCCCTGAATCTTTCCCACCTTATCATCAAAATTTTAAATCCCCCAAATTTGAACCCTAACCCCCATAGATGAATCCTCAAATCGTCATTGACCTTTCAAATCCATGGTATGCATGGTCATTCTCTTTTCTCCTATACTTCAGATCCCGTCGCTCTTTCCATTTTCACCATTCGATTTCAAAAGACCTAAATAAAGTAGTTAGACCAAAAGGTGAAACTACAACTCGCCAGATTTCTTTCTTCGTCTTTTCAAATCTAAGTATACATGAGACGCTAGCTGGCTTCATCATTTCTATTTGACACCTAGAGGCCAAATGCAATGACCTTTGGGTATTAGGGTTCTGACCGATGGCCTCTCATGCTTCAACGGTCGGTCTCTCATATCTCTCATACTCAGGTAAAATTGATAATGATTTTCCTTTTTGTCTCTCTAAGATTTTCACTAGATTGTGCTTGCATCACCATCCCTTCGTCACTCTCCACTATCTATTTGAATCTGGAACCTAATGCATTCACTTGCACTATAAATATAGGCTTTTAATGTTCTCATCTGACATACACCTATCATCTTCAACATACAAAGCTAACATGCCTAACACACATAAAAATTACAACAAAGCTATCACGAAATCACTTAGCAAAATATCGATTTTAGTCTTGGGTAGTAAATTAAGCTAGGATTCTGACTAGCTTCTGATTTCTTTCTGATTCTAAGTATTACATTGGTCGGGATGAGTTTCTTGATTCTATACGGCTAGAAAAGAGTCTTTTTTTGGGTTTGGTACTCAAGAGAATGTCAGTACACCTCCATTCAACACTTTAGGCATCCCACAGTGCTTCAGAGAGCCATGGTTCTTATGTACCTCCTTCTAGGCAGCTAGCCTACAGTGCACCACCAGCTCCTATCGGTGCACCTCCTATTTAGAGTTATTACCGTGGTCAGCCAGCTCGTTCGGGTCAGTCTCAGTTTTCACATCCACATTATCAATACGGATGTTTCGATTATGGTGGTTATGGGCATATCTGGATGACTTATCCGAGATTATTGGGTGTCCAGCCACAGCATCAGGGTTCCCGTGCCATGGTTTCGACACCATTTGCTGCACCGCATGCTCATCCAGCCAGAGGCTGGGGTCAGGTATCCAGAGGTAAGGGCCATACTGTTATAAATGGAGGTCATGTCGTTAGAGGCGGAGACCCGCCAGCTAGAAGCTGTCCCAGGGATATGGTTCAAAGTGGTGGGGCCTAGCCCCGATGTTATGCTTTTCTAGCCACACCTGAGGCTGAGTCATCTGATGTTGTCATTACAGGTACTGTTTCAATTTTCAGTAGAGATGCTTCAATTCTATTTGATCTGGGGTCTACTTACTCCTATGTGTCATCTTATTTTGCTTCATATTTGGTTGTGCCTCATGATTCTTTGAGTGCCCCTGTATATGTGTCGACACCTTTGGGGGATGGTATTATTGTAGATCGTGTATATCGTTCATGTGTGGTCACTATTGGGAGTCTCGAGACCAGTCTAAACCTTCTGCTCTTAAATATGGTGGATTTCAATGTTATATTGGGTATGGATTGACTGTCATCTTATCACACTATTTTGGATTGTCAAGCCTAGACAGTGATATTAGCCTTGCCGGGGTTTCCTCGATTAGAGTGGAGAGGGAATCTTGTCCATTGTACCATCAGGGTTATTTCTTATATGAAGGCTCGTCGTATGGTCGAGAATGGGTGTTTGGTCCATTTGGCTTATATTCGTGATTCTAGTGTGAGGTTCCTTGTATGGATTATGTGCCTAGTGTTCGTGAGTTTCCAGAGGTATTTCCTGCAGACTTGCCGGGGATGCAACCCGATAGGGATATTGACTTTTGCATTGATTTGGATCTGGGTACTCAGCCCATTTCCATTCTGCCATACGGGATGGCCCCACCAGAGTTGAAGGAACAATTGCAGGATTTGCTTGACAAGGGCTTCATTAGACCTAGTGTCTCGCCCTGGGGTGCACCGGTTTTGTTTGTGAAGAAGAAGGATGGGTCTATGAGGATGTGTATAGATTATCGGCAGTTGAACAAAGTCACCATTAAGAACAAGTATCCGTTGCCGAGGATTGATTATTTATTTGATCAGATTCAGGGTGGCAAGGTGTTTTCAAAGATTGATTTGAGATCTTGCAACCACCAATTGAGGTGTAAAGACCCGTAAAATTTCATGTCTAAAAACGATGCCTGAGTAGATTCCCATGTTGTTATAATTTTAGAAATTCTTAAAAATGGACCTTTTTGAAGTAAAAAGTACCCCGGGACTTAAAGATATAATTTCCCAGAATTGCGCGGATCTGTGGTCCACTATGTGATCGCAGATCAGGTATGCGGACCGCATAATGGTCACATACCTGGACAGCCTGATGTCCAATTTGAGGACAGCTATGCGGCCCAAGATGTGATCGCATTTTGAGAATGTGGGCCGCATAGTTGTCGCATTCTTGCACCTTGATTCTTGTGGAGAGAGTTATGTGACGCACTATGCGATCGCATAACATGTATGCGGACCGCATAATGGTCGCATACCATGGGAGCCCGGTTCCCATTTTGGCCCATTTTAGGGTCAATTATGCGATAGGAATGCGGACTGCATAGCAGGAATGCGATCGCATTCCTGACCGCACTTCCTGCTTCGGGGCTTCTAATTTCTAATTTTAAAACCTGACCCCTAGTTTAATAAAACACCCCTCCCCTTCACTTTTAACACCTAACTGACTAAAATAGAGATAAGTGAGAGTGGGTTCTAGAGAGAGAAGTCATCATCTTCCCCAAATTGGTCCTCCATCTCTACTCAGGCCTGGAAGTTTATCGAGTAGTCGTCATCTTCTTCATCACAAGAGGTAAGTCTTCACCCTATTTCCCCAAATTCTCACAGTTTAGTTAAGAATAAAACACACATAGGGTAGTTCTTTAGAATGAAAGTTGAGACCTTGCATGCATGTGAATAATCTTCCATGACCTAGTAAAGGGAAGCAAGTTAGAGTAATCTTTCAGTAAAAAGGGTTTTAGTTAATCTAAGGGACCACATAGTATTTTATAAAATGCTCAAATGAATTCAAGATTTCTAATTCTAAGTTAAATGTGTCGCATTGTGAACTAGATTGACGGTGCTAGACGGTTCGGTGAATTGTGATAGAAATTAAAGGGAATTCTGATTCGAGGTATGTATGGCTAACTTTAATCTTTGTAGAGTCACCTTCTTGGTGTCTGAGCATTCGGTATGAGTTCCTTGATTATGCATATGTGAATTGGTTGTTCTAATGTGTTGAGACGTATCTGATTGTCCTAGTTGATCGTTATGCCACCATGCTATATGAGATTGTGAAAAGAGTGACTTCTTGTGTTTACTCTATCATGTGCAAAGCTTGATAAATCGTGAATACATTGGTATGAAGGGATGTACTGCCAAATGAAAGAAATGATAACGAATCCAATTGTTGAATGTATCTAAGTGCTAAATTTTGTATAGTAAATAATGGAAAGGAAATGCGGATTTAACTAATTGAGCTAAGTGATTATGGCATACCGTACATGACTTACTGTTTGGTAAAGACTATTGTGAACATTTGATTGTTTGGTTGTTATGAAATTATACTCTTGATGATATGAAGCCTTGTGATTGAATTGTGGGTTGTTATTGTTGCTATGAAATGTGATCTTCCGGTGGGATCGGGTTGCGCACTGCAACAGGAGGATCAGCAGTTCTGGTTAGCCCCACTTCCTCTTAGGGCCATGTGTAGTCTATACCGTCTTCTTTTGTATATGTTGTGTCATTAAAGGTATAGTCGGGGCCTTGTTGCCGGCAAGTTTATGTAAAACTCCTAGTACTCTTAGAGGCTCCGTAGACATTATGTGGGTTGTATATATCTATTTTGGGCAGTAACTGTGTTTGGTCGAAATCGTGGTCCGTATTGGAAAAGTTGTATGTATTATATATGTTTTTGGATTATCAAATGTTGAAAGTTAAAAGAGGAAAATGAACTTATGGTGTAAATCGTACTTTGAATTTAAATTGGCTAATTCATATGGAACAATGTATATTATAGACACGGGGCAACGCGTGGGTAGGAAAGGCAAACCAAGTCCGCTTGATCGGGATCATCCGGTTAGGCGCCGGTCTCGTCCCTCGATTTTGGGGGCGTGACATGAGGATTAGGGCATCCAATGTCCCTAAGATAGCTTTTTATACGAGGTATGTACATTATGAGTTTCTGGTGATGCCCTTTGGGTTGACCAATGCCCCAACAACATTCATGGATTTGATGAACCGAGTGTTCAGGCCCTATTTGGATTCCTTTATAATTGTGTTTATTGATGACATCTTGATATACTCCCGCAGTCGGGAGGAGCATGAGCAGCACCTTAAGACAGTGCTCCAGACTCTGAGGGACAGTTAGTTGTATGCTAAATTTTCAAAGTGCGAGTTTTGGTTGGATTCAGTGCCTTCTTAGGCCACGTCGTATTAGCAGAGGGATTTCAGGTAGATCCTAAGATGATTGAGGCAGTCAAGAATTGGCCTAGGCCCACTTCAGCCACGGAGATCAGGAGCTTCTTGGGTTTGGCGGGTTATTACCGTCGATTTGTGGAGGGATTTTCATCTATAGCAACCCCATTGACCAGGTTGACTCAGAAAGGTGCCCCGTTCAGATGGTCAGACGAGTGTGAGACGGGCTTTCAGAAGCTCAAGACAGATTTCACTATAACGTCGGAGTTGGTGTTACCATCAGGTTCAGGATCTTACACGGTATATTGTGATGCCTCTCGTGTTGGGATCAGAGCAGTATTGTGCAGGAGGGAAGGGTGATTGCATATGCGTCTCAGTAGTTGAAGGTTCATGAGAAGAATTACCATGTTCATGATTTAGAGTTGGCAGCCATTGCTCATGCGCTGAAGATTTGGAGGCACTATCTTTACGGCATGTTGTGTGAGGTTTTCACGGATCATCGCAGCCTTCAGTATTTGTTTAAGAAAAAGGATATCAATTTTAGGCAGGGGAGGTGGTTTGAGCTATTTAAAGACTATGATATCACCATCTTGTACCATCCCGGGAAGGCTAATATGGTGGCTGACGCAGTGAGTAAGAAGGAAGCGAGTATGGGCAGCCTTTCGTTCATTCCAGTCGTTGAGAGACTTCTAGCATCGGATGTTCAGGCTTTGGCCAATCAGTTGGTGAGGTTGGATATTTTAGAGCCCAGTCATGTTCTAGCTTACACAGTCGCTCGGTCTTCCTTGTTTGAGCGTATCATAGATCGACAATATGACGACCCTCATTTCTTGGTCCTTAGGGACACAGTGCCACACGGTAGTTCCAAGCAGGTTATTGTTGGGGATGATGGAGTTTTGAGGATGCAGGGTCGCGTGCGTGTGCCTAATGTTGATTGGCTTCATGAGTTGATTCTTTAGGAGGCTCACAATTCTCGGTATTCTATTCATCTGAGCGCCGCCAAGATGTACCAGAACCTGCGGCATCATTATTGGTGGAGGAGGATGAAGAAGGATATAGTTTCTTATGTAGCTCGGTGCCTGAATTGTCTGTAGGTAAAGTACGAGCATCAAAAACCCGGTGGTTTACTTCAGCAGATAAAGATTCATGTAACCGGGAGCGTATCACTATGGACTTTGTTGTTGGACTCCTACGGACTCAGAGGAAGTTCGACGCCATTTGGGTCATTGTGGATAGGCTGACTAAGTCATCACACTTCATTCCTGTGGCAGTTACCTTTTCTTCGAAGCGATTGATAGAGATTTATATTCGTGAGATCGTCTGTCTTCATGGTGTGCTCGTGCCTATCATTTCTGATCAAGGTATGCAGTTTACCTCACACTTCTGGAGGGCAGTACAACGTGAGTTGGGTTCGTGGGTTGAGTTGAGCACAACATTTCATCCTCAGACAAATGTGCAGTCCGAGCGTACTATTCAGATCTTGGAGGATATGCTTCGCGCTTGTGTTATAGATTTCGGAGTATCGTGGGATCAGCTCTTGCCCCTTGCAGAATTCGCCTACAACAACAACTACTAGATGAGCATTCAGATGGATCCCTATGAGGCATTATGGTAGATGATGCAGGTCTCCAGTTGGGTGGTTTGAGCCGGGGGAGGCTCTGTTGTTGGGTACTGATTTAGTACAGGAGGCCTTGGACAACGTCAAGATTATACATGATCGACTTCGCACATCTCAGTCCAGACAAAAGAGTTATGCTGACCGTAGAGTTCGAGATGTGGCATTCATGGTTAGGGAGAGGGTGTTGCTTCGGGTGTCACCCATGAAGGGTGTCATGAGGTTTGAATAGAAGGGAAAGTTGAGCCCTGATATATTGGACCTTTTGAGATTCTCAAGAGAGTGGGAAAGGTGGCTTGTAGGCTTGTGTTGCCTCTGGGGTTATCAGCAGTTCATCTAGTGTTTCATGTGTCCATGCTCCGGAAGTATCATGGTGACCCGTCCCACGTGTTAGATTTCAGCTTTGTCCACTTGGACAAGGATTTGACTTATGAGGAGGAGCCCGTGACTATTTTAGCATGGAAGGTTCGTCAGTTGATATCAAAGAGTTATCCTTCAGTTCGAGTGCAATGGAGAGGTCAGTCCCTTGAGGCAGCTACTTGGGAGTCTGAGTCGGACATGCGGAGCAGATATCCCCACCTATTCACAAGTTCAGGTACTTTTCTATGTCCGTTCGAGGACGAATAATTGTTTTACAGGTGCAAAATGTGATGACCCAAAAGGTCATCTTGTGTTTTAGAACTTGATTTCGTGCTCTTTAGCTTAAAAGATCCCATTTTTATCCTCCTCGATTTGTGTGCGCAGTCCGGGCGTGTTTTCAGAAATCTTTACGTTGAAAGTTGATGAAAATAATAATTTTTTTCATAAAAGTTGATTTTAGTTGACTTCGGTCAACGTTTGGAGTAAACAAACCCGGACTCGTGTCTTGATGGTCCCGGTCAATCTATAATGAATTATGGGACCTGGGCGTATACCCGGAATCAAATTCTGAGGTCCCTAGCTCGATATATGATTTTTTGTTAAAAATTGAAAGACTGAAAATCTAATGATTTTAAGAATTTGGTTAATGTTTGATCTTATTGGTATCTGGCTCGTATTTTGGTTCTGGAGCCCGGTACAGATCCAAAATAATATTTATACCATATCTGTGAAATTTGGTAAAAAAAATTGATTTGACGTGATTCGGAAGTCCGGTTGTGAAAATAGGAATTTTAAAGTGTTCTTGGGAATATCATGTGATTTGGTGCTAATTCGTACTTCTAGGTGTTATTTTGGAATTTGATCGCACGAGCAAGTACGTATGTTATTTTTAGACTTGTGTGCATGTTTGGTTTGGAACCTCGAGGGCTCGGGTGAGTTTCGGATAGGCTACAAAGTGGTTTGATACTTAGGAAATAACTGGTGTGCTTCAGGTCTGCAGATCTCGCATTTGCGAAGAAGCATCGCAATTGCGAGCATGGGATGGGACTGGGGACTCTCGCATTTGCCAGGTTATTGTCGCATTTGCGGCAGTTTAATGTTCACAATTGTGAACAGATTGTTCGCATTTGCAAAGGCAACAGAAATGTGACAAGTTCGCATTTGCGATACCTTTCTCATATTTTCGAGCTTCGCAATTGCGAAGCGCAGGTCGCATTTGCGACATCTGCAGCTGGTAAAACTTGACTTAGACGGGATTTTTTCACATTTTTCAAAACTTTCAAAACAAGATACCCTCTAGGCGATTTTTCACATACCACTTCTTCCCCAAATCATAGGTAAGTGATTCTTAACTCGTTTCTTTAAATCTTTCACTTCATTTTACAAGATTTCAACCATAAATCTAGGATTTCCATAGTAGAAATTAGGGTTTGGGTAGAATTAAGGATTTTAGGGAAATTGGAATTTAGACCTCAATTTGGGGTCGGATTTCGAAACTAGTTACATATTCAGGCTCGGCGGTGAATGGGTGTTGGTCCGATCCTCGAGTTTTGAGCATGCAAGCCTGGGTCGATTTTTGACTTTTTGGAGAAAAGTTTGAGAAACCAAAATTTATGTATTGAAATTAATTTCTTTAGCAATATTTGATATTATTAAGTTAATTATGGCTAGAAACGAGTGGTCCGGAGGTGGAAACTTGAGGAAAAGTAGTAATTGAGCGGTGAATGACCTGTGGATCGAGGTAAGTGTTGTGTCGAATTTTGACGTGAGGGAATTAGGAACCCTCGGACTATGTGATTATGTGAAATTCATGTGAGCGGCGTATATTCAAGGTGACGAGTGCTTATATGTCGCCAAATCTGTTTTCCCTTACTAACTACTTTCCTTTAATTATTTTCTTCCCAATCTTAATTGTTATATGCTCTAAATGCTTTCCATGATTAACTGCTACGTGTTAATCAATATCTTCTCTTGTTAACTATTTTAGCTCTTTCGATAGGCCCCTTAATCCCTGATATTTGCTTAATTCGACTTGTTGTGCCTTTGTTTTTCAAAAAGAAAGACTTGTTGCACCTTTTAATTATAAATTGCTGGATTGGTCTCGCTGTGTAGTATTATTTGAGTAGATTTTATATTGATCAAAGTTTCCTTTTCTTGGTTTAGTTAGGTATTTATTTTATCGTAAAGGACTTGTGATTTAGACTGTTAATTGACTGTGCACATTAAGTGTTTGGTACTGATATTGGTGGGATCGGGATGCACGCCGTTACAGGAGGAATAAGAGAGGATTGATATGGTGGAATAAAGGTGAATATGTTTATACGGTGCGATCGGGTTGCACGCTGCAATAGGTGGAATAAGGGTGGATTGATATGGTGAAATAAGGGTGAATTATCATATTGGTATTGATATATGGTGGGATCGGGTTGCGTGCTGCAACGTGTGTGTGTGTATATATATATATATATATACATATATATATATATATATATATATATATTATATCTACTGTTAGTGTTATTGTTACGTAGGAATAAAGGAAGATTTTGTGTTATCTAATGGGATCGGGTTGTGCGCCACAACAAAATTATATGTTTCTATTTCCTGAGTTGTATTTCTTTTCGGTATCTCATTCATTATTTGGTATAGTAAGGATTGGTAACTCTGGATGATACTGATTTACTCTAGAGGTTATGGTTATCATTTTCAGTTGGATGTTTGGCTATGTTAAGTATTTCTATTATTCTGTCATTTTATATATTGCGTACAGGTTTTAGTATATATGCCCCGCCTTAGCCTCACCACTACCTTGTCAAGGTTAGGCTCGACACTTACCAGTATATTGGGTCGGTTGTACTGATACTGCACTCTAACATTGTGTAGATTTTGAAGACGGTCCCAGCGGCGGTCATTAGTGAGCTTGGATCGGATATTTGCGGAGACTTGAGGTACGACTGTTCAATGCCCGCAACTCCTGGAGTCCCCATCCTCTTTTCTTTTAGTAGTACAACTTCATTCAAACAGCTTTACACTTTTTTCAAACCTTTATGTGTATTAATTTAGAAGCTCGTGAACTTGTGACACCAGATTCAGGGAATTGTAATAGTCGATTGGCTGTTTAATTTTCGTATTTGTACTTAGAATATATCTGTTATTTTAGTTCGTTATTAATGTTATTGTTAAAGCTGCTAAAAGAAGTAAAATGTTCTAACGTTGGCTTGCCTAGTAAGTGAAATGTTGGGCGCCATCACGATCCCGACGGTGAGAATTCCGGATCGTGACAAAAACGAAATTAATGTTTCTTTTTGACTTATATTGTTGTTCTTTTTGTTTCTGCTACAGTAATCGAAGAATGTTATGAGAATTGCGATATTCTGTTTTTTTTGCTGAAAGGAAACTTCATCTACGTGCAAATATTTTATTAACAATCTTACATCCAAATTTTTGTACTAAATGTGCCGTGCCAAAAACTAGTGGAAATAATTATTAATTTGTTTTACCCCAAATGAGTAATTTGGAAGTGCCTACTCGACTTCTTTTTTTGGTTTTTATTCAAAGAATGATCTTCAAGTGTGGCTCCTAGTGTTTTACTTTATTTTTCAAATTAAGACTAAATTTCAAGTAAAATACTAATTTAGAGCTCTAGAAATGAAGAACTTCATGACTGTAAAAGAAGTCCTTTACGTCCCTAGCAGGTCTACTTGGGGCAAATCAAGCAAGTGCGTTTCTAAAACCGGATTCTTATAGGAAGGCAAAAAAAAAGAGAGGATAATTTGCAGATGAAAATTATTCATTCTATTTATCATACACTGAAGGCTCGTGATTTAACCATATTATCCGCCTACTGCATTCTTAGTTAAGTCATGATGAACCAATGGTCTTCTATTACTTGTAAATTACTTATTAGGTCAATTCCAACAACCTGCCGTAGACGTTAAACAAGATGATCTAATTTATTACACCAACTTATCCTCATCTACATCAGGTGAAACGTATGTAGGAAATTTAATGTGTATGTAGGATAGTGAATTGAAAGATCCTCGATTAGATCTAATTTGTGAAAAGTGAATTGAATGATCCTCGATTGGATCTTATGTGTGAACCTGTATACTCTTAAAACAAGTAACAATTAAATTTATACGCGGTTTAAAGAATATGTGATTTAATTTAACACGACTGATTTAAGAACAACAAATGATTGAATTAAAGAAAAACAAAACAACCAAACCAAATACGATGGATGATCAAGCATGGCTTTATGATGAACACCGGAGGTTGGTTCCCATTAAGCCCTCGAAATCGGCTCAGTTACAACTAAACGAATAAGCAGTTGAAGAACACTTTGAACAATAATTCAAGAACAAAAATTCACTTTATTCCTTTGATATGTGTGGCTACAGTGGTTCTAGAAATAAAAAGGTTCTATAGTTGGGGAGTTTCAATCCTAATACACGTCTAAATAAGGGAAAATCTTTTTCTTCTAATAAGTCGTGATACGTCGTTGATACCAGGCGAAATTTGTGTCGTATTATCTGGTTAAGAGCGGATATTTCGGCCCATCATCCGTCCTCTCCAACCGTCTTTCCTTTAGTCTCGGTTCTTTATTTTGCTCGAACCTAATCCTTCCCATATTTGGATGTGTTTGGTTCAGGCGCATCATTCATCCTCCCCTGCTCTAATCTATGGGAGCCCTCGGCTTTACCTGAGGTCATATCGGTTCACGCTGTCCTTTCATTTCTTTATCGAGAAATCGGGAGTAGCTTTATCCTCGATTTTGCCCGTACACCGAACCTGTGATGAATGAGGTTACTTGATGTGGTACAACTGTATTAGGGGTAGTTTAGACTATTTAATGATAGTTATTTAGAGATTAAATATTAATTTGTAAAATGTATAAATTGGGGTCGTTTGTACAGTGCTTTTACGGTTAATAACAGAAGATCATTTCTTTCTCATTTTCTTGCTTCTTTGGTCATCTTGTTCCTCTCTTCTAGATAAGGTTTGCTCCATTAGATCCATTGATTTTGCATGGTATCAGAGCAACTAGACTAGGAAATTCTTGTCTTGCTTGTTGATTTGCATTGCTAATTAGTGAAAATTGTGAGTTTAGAGAATCAATCGAAAGATGAATTTCCCGTCAATTGAAGAGGAGTAGCCATGGGAGACGTTGTTGAAAACACTTCGATGCAAGTACTGATGGCAGTACTCAAGCTGACGAAGAATTTGGAGTTGATTTGCCTCACAATCACCTGTTGTATCTCGAATCTGCCGATTCTAGTGGAGCTCAACTGATCTCGTTTCAACTAACAGGTACAGATAACTATACAATATGGAATCGTTCAATGAGGATAGTTTTGCGAGGAAGAATTGTCACGACCCCAAATCTAAACTAGATGTGATGGCGCCTATCGTGATACTATGCCGGCCAATTTAATACTCAAATGTAAAGAAACTTTCTTTTATATCATTTCTAAACTGATAATTCATAAATAAAAAAATTAATCATTTTAAAACAGATAAAGCTATGCCGAATATTAAATACAACCCCAAGATCCCAGAGTCACTAGGTCACGAGCATCTTAAGAAAATACACAAGTCTGACACCGTATCCCTAATATAAGATAAGTCTACGAGATGCAAATACTACAGAAGTAAGAAGGAGAAAGCAGGGTTGCGGACGCGTGCAGCTACCTCGCAAAATGTCCGAGAAATCCCTGGGACGGGTAAACAGCTCACTCCGCCCTAGCACCTAGATCAGCACACAAGGTGCAGGGAGTAATGTGAGTACGCCAACTCAGTAGTAATACAATTATAAAGTCTAAGAAATACAAAACACATAAAACAAGTCATCAATCCACAGCCAATACAAATTTTCCTTCAAAATTGTAGATACGACAATTCATAACACTTAAAAGCTGATTTCATTAGAAGTCTCTTTGAAAATGTACTTTTCAACAGTTTCCATAGAAATTCAAGGAAATTTTAGTGTTAAAATGATAGAAATCATAAATATCCTCTTGGGCAAAAACATATATCATAAACTTCCCCTCGGGCATAACAACGCTCAGAATCAGTCACTCAGCATATCTCACAAACACTCGGTATCAGCCTCTCGGGCAACCTCACAGTCACTCATGCCTCCCAATCACTCGTCACTCGACACTCGCACTCAGTAGGTACCTGCGCTCACTGGGGGTGTACAGACTCCGGAGGGGCTCCTATAGCCAAAGCGCTATAACAAGCCATCTCGTGGCATAATCACTCAAGCTCTCGGCCTCTCGTATATCATGAAATAGTGCAACATGCTGCGGCGCGCAGCCCGATCCCACAATGTCCTCACAAAATAGGCCATCGGCCCCACTCAGTCAGAAACCTCCCAAGCCACTCGGGCTATCAATAAAATGGGGTACTCGACCCAAAATATCATTTTATGCATCAATTAGTGTAAATGAAACTGAGTTTCAAAATCAGTTAACTATAGCATGACTGAATGAAAATCTTAAATCAACACTGTGAGGAAATATCAGTAAAAGCCCCCTAAGGGTCCAAAATATTTGGCACGAGGACCAAATACGACATTCATCCCAAACTATAGTAATAATCCTTAAAACATAAAATATCATATGATTTATAAATCAGATACGCAATTTGTTAGTTTCTCCGATACGGACCAAGTCACAATCCCCCAATAGTGTACGCCAAACACTCGTCATCTAGCATGTGCGTCACTCCAAAATAGTGATACAATGAAAAGTCCGGGGTTTCATACCCTCCAGACAAGATTTACAATCATTACTTACCTCAAGCCGGATGAAAAACTACTCTGCGATGCTTTTGCCTATCGACTCGACCTCAAATCTCCCCGAATCTATTCAAAATCAAATTCATATCATCAAAATACGCTAAAGGGACAAAGCCCACTCGAAAATAACCAAATTATATCAAAAATCCTTACCAAACCCAACCCTTGGGCCCACATCTCGGATTCTGATAAAAATTGCAAATCAAGAAGTCTTACACTCTCAGCGTCCATACATACCAAATACATCAAAATCTGACAACAAACGGTCCCCCAAAATCAAAGTCTCCAAATTTCAAGCCCTAATCCTCCAAATTCCTAATATTGATGGCTTGAGGCAGAGGATTCTAGAGGAGGCGCACAGTTCTCGGTATTCTGTTCATCCTAGTGCTACGAAGATGTATCGTGATTTGAAGCAGCATTTTTGATGGATACGGATGAAGAGGGACATTGTGGAGTATGTGGCTAGGTGTCTTAATTGCCAGCAGGTTAAGGATCAGAGGCCAGGAGGCCTACTTTAGCAGATGCCCATTCCTGAGTGGAAGTGGGAGCGCATTACTATGGACTTCGTGGTTGGGTTGCTTCAGACTTTGCGAAAGGTTGACGCGGTTTGGGTCAATGTGGATAGATTGACCAAATCGGCGCATTTCATTCCTGTAGCTACTACTTATACTTCCTAGAGGCTAGCTTAGATTTACATTCGAGAGATTGTCCGGTTGCACGGTGTGCCGGTGTCCATTATATCAGATCGAGGTCCTCAGTTCACCATTTCATAGTGAGATGGGTACCCAGATAGATCTCAGCACAGCATTTCACCCTCAGACTGATGGTCAATCGGAGCGCACAGTTCAGATATTGAAGGAAATGCTCAGGGCATGTGTGATTGACTTTGGAGGTCAATGGGACCAGTTCTTGCCTTTGGCCGAGTTTGCTTACAATAATAGTTATTAGTCCAGCATCGAAATGGCTCCATTTGAGGCTTTGTATGGTCGGCGATGTCGTTCTCCTATCGGGTGGTTTGAGCCTGGTGAGGCTAAGTTATATGGCACGGAACTGGTGAGAGATGCCTTGGAGAAAGTAAAGTTAATTAAGGAGAGGCTCCGTACAGCACAGTCCAGAAAGAAGAGTTACGCGGATCAGAAGGCACGTGAGGTATCATTTATGGAGGGAGATAAGGTTCTGCTGAAGGTTTCGCCGATGAAGGGCATTATAAGGTTCAGGAAGAAGGGCAAACTGAGCCCGAGGTTTATAGGTCCTTTCGATGTGTTGAGGCGAGTTGGAGAGGTTGCTTATGAGCTTGCCTTACCTCCCATCTTATCAAGGGTTCATCCAGTATTTCATGTATCCATGCTCCGGAGATACCATGCTGACTTCTCTCACGTGGTTGATTTCAGCACTATTCAGTTGGATGAGCGATTGGGCTACGAGGAGGAGCCACTTGCTATTGTTAACAGGCAGGATCGCCAGTTGAGATCCAAGAGAGTTTCTGTTGTGAATGTCCAGTGGAGGGGCCAACCAGTCGAGGAGGCGACTTGGGAGTCCGAAGAGGACATGCGTAGCAGATAACCACACTTATTCAGCACTTCAAGTATGATTCTAGACCCGTTAGAGGACGAACGTTTGTTTAAGAGGTGGAGAATGTAATGACCCCGACCGTTCATCTTGCGTATTCGGACCCCATTCCCCTAAATAAGACTTTCCATAGCGGCTTATAGTTATTTATGACTTGCGGGGATGGGTGGTTCGGGATTCAGAAGTGTGTAGGGCAGTATAGGAACACTTAGTTCCTTAAGGTTTGCCTTTTTGGCAAAGTTTGACTTCGGTCAACGTTTTGAGTAGACGACCTCAAAATCGAGTTCTGACGGTTCCAGTAGCTTCGTATGATGATTTCAGACTTGTGCGTATGTCCGTAATGGGTTTTAGATGACCCGGGAGCGTTTCGATGCCAAATAGCAAAAATAGAGTTTTCTTAAGTTCATAATTGGTTTGGAACGTGTTTTTGTGTTATCGAGGTTTGAACGGAATTCCGAGACTGGGAATAGTTCCATTATGTCATGTATTACTTGCCTGCAAAATTTGGTGTCATTCCGAGTAGTATAGGTCCGTTCGGCGCATTGAAATCGAATTCAAGAACTTGAATTTTCTTAAATTTGATTCTAGGTATTTTGAGGTGTGATTTTGAGTTTTAGCGTTGTTTTGGGTGTTCTGAAGGCTCGAGCGAGTTTGTAATATGATTTAGAACTTGTTGGTACAATTTCACGGGGGCTCGGGTGGGCCCAGGTACCTCCCGGACACCAAACGGGGCAAAAAACCAGCCGCTTCAACTGCTGGTGCACCAGGTCTAATGTGACCGTAGGTGCGGTTTCCCAGATCGCAGGTGCGAGACCGCCCTTGCGGTCAAGGCCTCGCAGGTGCGGCCCCAGGAGAGATGGTCCAAATCCGCAGGTGCAGACCTTTCTCCGCAGGAGCGGATCCGCGTGTGCGGAAACCCCTCCGCAGGTGCGATCCCCAGCCTCCTTGCCAACTTCCGCAGGTGCGAGCCTTGGCTCGCAGGTGCGTGACCGCATGTGCGGTCCTCGAGCCGCAGGTGCGAGATCACTGAAGGCAGTGAGCTCATTTAATACGGGACTTAACCATTTTCACCATTTCTTCTCCACCATAGGTGATTTTGAGAGCTCACAAGAGGGTATTCAACCTAGCTACTAAGAGGTAAGTAATTTCCATTTAAATGTTGGTTTATTACATCAAATCTTAGGTAGATTAACACTCAATTAGTGCAAATGAAAGGGGTTAGAGTGGAAACCTAGGGTTGATGAACTTTAGAGAATTTCACCACTTATCTACCATGAAATCATACAAAATGATATATTAATGATCCTTAGGTTATGGGTGAGTGTTTTCTTCGAAATTTTCCGGAATTCGAGCATGTGGGCCCGGGGGTGTATTTTGGGATTTCTTCAAGAATGATGAACTAGCTAAACTAGTAAGAGCATTCCATACTTTTGAGTGTATATTAACGTATTTATATAACATTTGACTAGCTTCGAGTCCTCGGGTGTAAAGTTTGGAGTTTCGGGCGCATTCTTGGTTCGTGAAGTAGGTTCGGCACGAGGTGAGTCTCCTTTCCAACCTTGTAAGAGGGAATTTTCCCCATAGGTAATTATAAATGATTGGATTGTCCTTATTTGCGGAGGTTACGCACGCACGAGGTGACGAGAGTCCGTGCGTAGCTACTACTATGTTATGACGGGTAGTCTTTAGGACTCACAAGCATGTTTATATGAGTTACTTCTATCCCTGCATGTATTCCTAGTTGATTATTATCCTTGAACTAGCATGAGAAAATGGAAGGTTACATTAAATCTTTTTGTTGCCTTGATTCTTGTTTTCCAAGTATAAACTCTATAACTCCTGAATTTCTTGATAATTATGTGTATGTATACGAGCACCCGTGTCGCATGTATGATTCGTGAGCGGGGTATCCTTATATTATGTCAATCGCGTCACATGATCGATTCTCGAGCGGGGTAATAGATGCATATATGGTTCAAGTCGTTCGACCCTCGGCAGTGCACATTTATTTTTGCGTCGCTTCGGTCGTACGCCTCGGCATATTATATGCTATGTATTTGACTGAGAGTCTTATTATTATTATTATCAAATGAATTGTTCTATGTGGAAGGAAACTTGGGACTTTTATTGTAATTGTTATTTGACACTTGCGGGTAGATGGTAGTTCATATACTTGAATTCCATGTCTACTCGATTTTCCATGACTCCTAATCCTGTCTAGCTCTATTTAATTATTCTA
This sequence comes from Nicotiana undulata, assembly GCA_005239495.1. Classification (NCBI taxonomy): domain Eukaryota; kingdom Viridiplantae; phylum Streptophyta; class Magnoliopsida; order Solanales; family Solanaceae; genus Nicotiana; species Nicotiana undulata. The sequence goes on along the minus strand of MDKH01052641.1, from coordinate 12,710 downwards.
TTGCTAATGACCCTAGTGAGTAATACGTCTACCTCTCGTTACTACTTCTTCGAGTTTAGACGGGATACTCATTGGGTACATATTTGTTTATATGTACTCATGCTACGCTTCTGTACTTAATTGTACAGGTTCTGAGGCTGGTGCATCTGGTTATCATACCAGAGCGCGATCTTGAGGGTACTTTCTGGATTAGACTACACGGTGAGCTGCTCTTCCTGGCGTTCCTCAGCAACACTGTGGAGTTTCTATTACTTTTGGATATTTCTTTCTACCCCTTCAGACAGTTGTACATTTATTTTTCTCTATTTTGTATATTCCACTAGTCGCCTGTGGACTTGTGACACTAGATCTTGGCTCGCGTAGTAGATTTTCCTAGTCTTTTGTTATACTATATATGTTGGCAAACGGTTTTTGAGTTACATTGAATTAAGTTGCCTCACTTAACCGCTTCCATTAAATGATTTCTTAACTTAAAATTTGACAAGTACTTAAAGATCCAATAAGTAAGGTAACCTCGTTAGTGAACCAGTGTTGGCTTGCCTGACTCCGAGGTTGGGCGCCATTACGACCTGAGTAGGAATTTGGGTCGTGACAGTGGTATACCTTCTGCATCTGCGATATAACCCAGCCTTGCCAATTTCCGCACCTGCAACGCCTAACCGCATCTGCGGTGACCGCACCTGCAATCCCCCTTCCGCAGGTGCGGAACACCAGAACAACAATGCACCAACAACCTCTTCTAACTTCCAAACTCTTTGACGGCCATCCGAAATCATCCTGAGCCCCTCGGGACCTCAACCAATAATACCAACAAGTCATATATCAACACCCGAACCTAGTCAAACCCTCGGAACACTCAAAATTACATTTGAACACCAAATTAATCCATAATTCAAGTCTAAGGATTTCTAAACTTCCGAAATTCGCCAACAATGCCGAAACCACCCAAACCATACCCGAATGACCTGAATATTTGCACACATAACCAAAATGACACTACGAACATGTTCCAACTTCCAAAATTCCATTCCGAACCCGATAGCTAACTTTCTGTTGCCGACCGGAAATCGCCAAAAATTTAATTTCGCCAATTCAAGCCTAATTCTACTCCGCACCTCCAAACAATATTCTGAACACACTCCTAAGTCACCAATCACCTAACGAAGCTATTCAAATCATAAAAACCACATTCCGAGATCATTTACCTCTAAGTCAACTTCCGGTTGACTTTTTCAACTATTAAACCAACTTAAGAGACTAAGTGTCTCATTTCTCTCCACAACCACTCCGAACCCGAGACAACCAACCCAACACAACATAAACTAGCTAAGAAACACAAAATGAAACAGAAATGGGGAAAACGGGGCTAACCTCACGGCACGATCGGCTGGGTTGTTACAAGAATTAAGTTAGGGCTTGTAGAAGGAACATGGAAAAAGGAGAAATTTCGTGAAAATCTGTGGGAACAATGGGAGGGGTGCAATGCAATTATACTTTCATGGCTAATGAATGCAGTAACTCTACAACTTGTTGGAGGAGTAGTGTTTGGAGCTAGTGCACAAGCAGTTTGGGAATATCTAAGAGAGAAATTTGATAAGGTAGATGGCTCTAGGTATTTAAATTTTCACAAAGAGATTTCAACATTGTACCAGGGCACCTCCTCTGTTTCAGTCTATTATACTGAAATGAAGGACCTTTGGAATGAATTTGAGGCATTAGTACTAGCTCCCCGTGACTTTGAGAAATCTAGGGATTATGTTGCCTTTATGAAGAGACAAAAACTATATCAATTCCTTATGGGATTGAATGACTCATATGCTCAAGCAAGAAGCTAGATCTTGCTAATGAACCCTTTACCTGCAATTAATCAGGCATTCTCAATGATTATGAGTGATGAAAATCCAAAGTCTATAGATGCTACAGCAGGAAGTCTGGGATTAACATCACCAACCTTGAATGAGAACTACGAGTCAACTACCTTGTACTCAGCTAGGCCTGGTGGATTTCAAGCAAATATTCAGCCTAACAGTTACAACAATTCTCAACATTCTGGGACTTACTCAAAGCAGAAAAAGATTTAGAATGAATACTGTGACTTCTGCAAAAAGAAGGGGCATAATAGAGAAAATTGTTGGAAGATCATTGGCTATCCACAGGTGTCTAAGCTTAAGAGAAAAGGGGGAGTTGTTGCCTACAATGCCTGCATTGAAGATCCAAATATGTCCTATTATTCCCAGGTACAACCACTTATACAGGTGCAAAATCAGGCTCATCAAACTCAGACTCAACACATGCATAATCAAGTCTCATCAGGATTGCAAATGCAGAGACAGTCTTTGCAACACTTCTCAAATCTATAAAAGTTTCAAGACATGCTAAATATAGAATTTAATTTTTTTTTATTTTGCCTTGAGTGCATTAAAATTATACTTATATTATAGATTTAAACTCTTGTGATTTACTTTTGAGTTACTTCTCTATTTATAAATAATTGGATATATAATTAAGGAATATTATTAATTATTAAAAGTGGATATCATTAAATATTTGTTAAGTCAAAGAAAAAAGAAGCAAAGTAAGTCATTTTAGAATTGGTCTTAAAGCCCATATAGTGACCTATTCCATACTAAGCAAAAGGCATAAAGCCTTGGAAGAAAGTGAGATTGGGAAAATTACAAAGAGTACAAAGCAACCAAAAAAAGAAAAAGGATAGAGACTTCTACGGACAAGAACCAGAAGCATGTTCTAGCAAAGTACTCACACGGGCGACGAAAATTTTAGGTTTCTTTACAAATAATTAGTTCTTGAATGCAGGTATATAAAATTTCTTATTCTCAATTATCCTATAATATAAGAATTGGATAGTTAATTCCCTTCTTTCTTTGTATCAACAGCCAGTTCAATGTTTAGGTGTGAAATTTTAAATTAATTAAAATGCATTGGTTGTTGTAAAATTGATTGTTTGACAGGTATAAATTGGACTAGGGCCTATGTATTGGCTCGAGGAGTTTTGAGGTGAGCTGATATAACCCTTTACTAAAGTGGTTTAACTCATAAAAGCACGCATACTATGTGTTTGATGAATTGCATAAAAGAGTTAATATATACTTAATTGGAGTGAGTGAGTACCTATTAGCTTAGAACTATTGTCTAGCTAACGTTTAGATGATTTATTCTGATATATGTGCATAAATTTTCGGATTTTTGTATTATTCTTATTTTCCATATTCATGTTGAAAATTCATGAAGAAGCAAAAATCTTTAGAAATACTTTTGAATGTTTATTTCATTCTTATGACATGCTTTACATTTAAAATACGAGTATGAGTATGTATAGGATGTTCCAGAAAAGAATTAAACTTGAAAAGTCACTAGAAGGAGTTTAGAAAGAAATGATTTTTGGGAGTATCCTCTATTCTTAGAAGTGGTTATTGTTCAAGTCGAGGTTCCCCACCAAGGCGTTGACTTCCTGAAACTACTTGCGCCAAAGTAGGGAGCACACGAGCCGAGGGTCTCGTTGCTGAGAATTTACTTAGCCAGACCAAGGTATGATACATGAGCGTTGAGAACCATGAAGTGAGTGGCACCTCATGGATTGAGCCTATTCAATCAGGTTGGGATCGAACCCGTCCTGATCATACAGTGACTAAGATCAAAATAGGTCAGGATAGTTGGAACTACCGATTAGGTACCAAGGTTAATTTGAGCACCGATTTCCATCTACAGACCGATGGCCGGGTAGAAAGGACCATTCAGACTCTCGAAGTTATGTTGCGAGCATGTCTTATAGATTTTGGAGTTAATTGGGATGATCACTTTCCATTTATAGGATTTTCTTACAATAACAACTATCAGGCCAACATTGGTATGGCTCCTTATGAAACATTGTATGGGTGAAGATGTAGGTCTCCAGTGGGTTGGTTTGAACCAGCAGAGGTGTCGTTGATTAGTCTAGAGTTTGTTTGTGAGGCCTTAGAGAAAGTCCAGCTAATCTGAGAAAGACTAAAAGTGGCTCAGAGCCGTCAAAAGTCCTATTCTGACAAGAGGCATCGTAACTTAGAGTTCATGGTTGGTGACAATGTGTTTTTGAAATTTTCACCAATGAAAGGGGTTATGAGGTTTGGTAAGAAAGGGAAACTTAGTACTTGATTTATCGGACTTTATGAAATTATAGAAAAGAAAGGAAATGTGGCTTATAAGCTAGTGCTGCCCGTTGAGTTGTCCTATGTTCATGTCTTTCATGTGTCTATGCTTAGAAAGTACATTCAGGATGAGTCGACTATAATACCTACCGATACCATAGAAATTAAAGAATGACTTATGAAGAGGTACCTATATAAATTTTCGATAGGCAAGTAAGAAAGCTGAGAACAAAAGATATAGCATCGATAAAAGTTTTGTGGAGTAATCATGATTCAAAAGAGGCTACGTGGGAGGTTGAGGAATATAGGAGGAAGAAGTATCCTTATTTATTTGGGAAAAAAGGTATGTGAACCTAGGTTTGGCTTGACATTTATATTTCATTTATTAAATACAAGTTAGCAAGTGTTTATGCCCTTACTATATGCTTAGTTATTGAAGTAATTTAGTTTCTGTCAGAATATATTTAGTTATTAAGTAATTTAGTACCATGTCAGAGTAGATTTAATTCATTAAAGTTATTTACTTTGCTGAATACCTCCTTGTTGGAGTGCGAGTAATTAGTTTATGAGTTTTGTATGGTGACTATGAATGACATGTTATGGTATATTTAGTTGTTGTTGGTGTAGTTGTGGCATTGGTGACAAGGATATTTTTTGGATAGTCCAATTTACATGGGAGACTCTGCCGAAAGTTTTGAAAATTTAGAGAGTTAGCCAAATTTTTTAGTCCCTTGGAAAAGTGAGTAGTGCTCAGAAAACTTAAGAAGTTCAAGGACTTAAGGAACGATTGTTATCTTAAGAATAAGGCACTAGCAACATTCGAGGACGAATGTGTTTAAGGAGAGAAGATTGTAACACTCCTCAAATCTATAAAAGTTTCATGACATGCTAAATATAGAATTTAATATTTTTTATTTTGCCTTGAGTGCAAAAAAATTATACTTATATTACAAATTTAAACTCATGTGATTTACTTTTGAGTCACTTCTCTATTTATAAATAATTGGATGTGTAATTAGGGGAATATTATTAAATTTAATATTATTAATTATTAAAAGTGGGTATCTTTGAATACTTGTTAAGTCAAAAAAAAAAAAGCAAAGTAAGTCATTTAAGAATTGGGCTTAAAGCCCATATAGTGACATATTCCATCCTAAGCAAAAGGCATAAAGCCTTGGACGAAAGTCAGATTGGGAAAATTACAAAGAGTACAAAGCAACCAAAAAAAGAAAAAGGATAGAGACTTCTACGGACAAGAACCAAAAGCATGTTCTAGCGAAGTACTCACACAAGCAACAAAAATTCTAGGTTTCTTTTTAAATAACTAGTTCTTGAACGCAGGTATATAAAATTTCTTATTCTCAACTATCCTATAGTATAAGAATTGGATAGTTAATTACCTTCTTTCTTTGTATCAACAGTCAGTTCAATGTTTAGGTGTGAAATTTTAAATTAATTAAAATGCACTGGTTGTTGTAAAATTGATTGTTTGACAGGTATAAATTGGACTGGGGCCTATGTATTGGCTCGAGGAGTTTTGAGGTGAGCTGATATAACCTTTTACTAAAGTGGTTTAACTCACAAAAGCACGCATACTAGGTATTTGATGAATTGCATAAAAGAGTTAATATATACTTAATTGGAGTGAGTGAGTACCTATTAGCTTAGAATTATTTTCTAGCTAACGTTTAGACGATTTATTCTGATATATGTGCATAAATTTTCGGAGTTTTGTATTATTCTTATTTGCCATTTTTATTTATGTTGAAAATTCATGAAGAAGCAAGAATCTTTAGAAATACTTTTGAATGTTTATTTCATTCTTATGCCATGCTTTACATTTAAGGATACCAGTATGAGTATATATAGGTTGTTCCAGAAAATAATTAGACTTGAAAAGTCACAAGAAGGAATTTAGAAAGAAATGATTTTTGGGAGTATCCTCTATTGTGAGAAGGGGTTATCGTACCGGTCGATGGTCCTCACCAAGGCGTTGACTTCCCAAAACTACTTGGGCCAAAGTATGGAGCACACGAGCCGAGGGTCTCGATGCTAAGAATTTACTTAGCCAGGCCAATGTATGATACATGAGCATTGAGAACCATGAATCGAGTGACACCTGGATTGGGCCTATTCAATCAGGTTGGGATCGAACTCGTGATGATCACACGGTGACTAAGACAGAAATAGGTCAAGATAGCTGGAACTCCCGAAGTATAAAGTGAAGTATTTTTTTATAAGAAAGAAAAAGAAAAGAATTTCTTTTAGAATATTCATAAATTGTTATTATGCAATTATTTTAGAATTGTTCTTAGAAGCTTTATATTTCCATGCCTTTAGAATCTTTGCTCGTAATGTATATTTTATTAAAGTTTCGTCCTTGTCATTGAGACTTACTGAGTACAATGATTGGTACTGACGCTCTCTTTTGGAAACCTACATTGGTCTGCGGTACAATGTAGGAACCAGTTTTGCATCCGAGCAGGCTACAGGTTAGGACTTCCCTTACTTCCAGTGCTATTGGTGAGCTCCGCTTTTGTTCGTGGAGTAATCCATTGATTCGTCATTATTTAGCTATTTCTTTGTTTACTTAGAGAATTGTCTAGGAAATCTCATGTCCGAGCAATGCTTCAATTTATCAGTAGAGGCTTCATAGACACAATCGTTTGTTTAAGATTCAGGTATTTTTGATAATAACTTAGCAGTATTTCAGTGGTTACTACGAATAAAGTTTTGGAGTTGGTTTATTTTATATATTTAAATTAATTAAAAGTATTTGGTTAAACTATTTCCTTGTTGCATATAAAGTTTGAAGTCTAAGCGCAGATGGTTCGCTCGGTCATGTTTAGTGATCGGGTGCCGGTCATCGCTTGTTCAGAAAATGGGTCGTGACAGTCTTCATGCTCAAGGGAAAGTTCATCAGGCAGACAACCAGTGGTTTGTATTTTCACTAAGGAACAATATGAGCAGATGCTAAGCAAAAGTTCTATATCTGACCCTTCAGCAAACATGGCAACAGGTACTAGCAGTGTCTTTCTAGTAAGTCACAAGCCTACATAATGGATTATTGATACAGGAGCTACCAACCATATGGTGTCTGATCTGAATCTACTATCTAAGTGAGAAGAAATCAAACCTAGTGACTTTAAGAAAGTCCACCTACCCAATGGAGATGTAGTCTATGTTACACATATGGTTTCTAGTCCTATCTGAGCAAGAAGTATACTCAAAAACGTTTTACAAATTCCAAAATTCAGATACAACCTATTGTCAATATCAAAGGCAATAAAAGACTTACAATGTTGTGTTGCCTTTTATCCTGACTTTTGTTTGTTTCAGGATCTTTACAGTATGAGGGTAAAGGAGATTGGTAAGGAACATGATGGTCTTTATATCCTAATCCCGCACGTAGACAAGAGAAATACAGAAACATCACTAATAGTCAAGGATACTACAGAAACAAAAAAAGAGTAAGACATTGATATGTGGCATAGGAGGCTAGGACATGTACCTTCTGGATTGCTGAAGAAACTATTTCCAGTAAACTCTGATAAATATGTTACAATAGTTGAATAAATGTCATGTATGGCCACTAGTTAAGCATACTATACTTCCATCTAGCAGTAGTATAAAAAGTATGCAATGCTTTGATTTGATTCATACAGATGTATGGGGTCCTTATAGACTGCCAACAGTTGATGGATATAAATACTTTCTATCTTTAGTAGATGATTTTTCTAGAATGACATGGTTATTCTTACTTAAGCTCAAGTCTGATGTGTGTGTGGTTCTAAAATTCTTCATGTCCTATGTGAAGACACAATTAATAAGGTTGTTAAGGTGATCAAAACAGATAATGGATTGGAGTTTGTTAACTCCACTTGTAGTGAGTTGTTCAATAGTCTTGGGATGTTCATCAAAGGACATGTGTCTATACTCCTCAGCAAAATGGAGTAGCTGAGAGGAAGCATAGACACATTCTGGAAGTTGCTAGAGCAATGAGATTTCAGGCTCATATACCTCTGAAGTATTGGGGGCACTGTGATTTAGCTACAGTTCATGTTATCAATAGGATTCCTTCATCATTACTTAATGGTGTTTCTCCTTTTCAAAAAATGTACAACAGACAACCATCTCTAGAGCATCTAAGGGTGTTAGGATGCCTTTGCTATGCCAAAGCAGTTCAAGAAAGGGACAAGATGATGCGAAGAGCTATACCAGTAGTAATGATGGGATATGCAGCAACTCAAAAGGGCTATGTGCTCCTAAATCTTACTAACCATTGTTTTTTTTGTTAACACAGATGTTATTTCCAAGAAATTATTTTTCCTTTTAGACAAGCAAGAAGCACATCACCAATCTTTCTACAGTCTGATGTAGGACCAGATTCCCCTCCGTTGACAAGTTCTTCACATGCGCATGACATGAGATATCATGATGATCATGACATTATTGTTTAACCAAAAAATAAGATCTTTTCATTAAAGCTTAATTTAGGATAAAACTCGGGTTACTGATAATCGAATTAGTAAAATAAATAATAAAGTAGCAATAATTTTGAGAGCAATATATAAAGAATAAAATAGCTTAGTATCCCAGAAATCAGATGATCCCGTTTGTTACATTTTTTATCCCTTTTATAGGATGTTCTCCTAGTACAACGTTTGTATTTCTGTCATGATAGCCTATTTAATTCTTTATTATTACATTTATGAGGCGTTACAATGATGAATAGTAACAGCTATTTTAGGAGTTACACAACGTACAAGACATTGATTGATGATCTTCGAATCGGCCCATTATTGCGTCCGGATTCGTTGTGACCGTGTCTCTTCTTATTTGATGATCTTTCCGTGGCTAATTCCTTGTGTTGACCGTACCTTTTTATCCCGTGTCCACGTGTGATGTTTTATTTAGTCCACCTGGTTGGCTGAGTCATCCAAAATTTGTACACGTATGAGGCTATATTTTTTACCAATACAGATAGTCCCCCCACTTGCCATGTATTGAGCGTATAATACTTGGTAAGTGGATATTCATTTATGGCGGGAATATTTTGCCGCCGCTTTACCTCGAAACCTTGTATTCTTTTATGGGCGCATGCGTCGTACATCACTTTCATTTAATGCTTCTTCCACGTGTTCGTTTCTGATTGGTTCTGAAATGACCCGGTGCCTTTTAGGGTTTTTTCCGGCTGCATCAGTCCCGAAGTGACACCTTTAATTATGACTTTCCATCATTACCTTTCCGAGTTTCGACGGTCGCCATTAGGTATAAATAGTCGTCTTATTTTATTCCTTAGCACGAAAAACTTCCATAACTTAATCTTTTCTCTGTGAAAGAATTTCTTTCTTGTTTTTATAAATATGTCTTCCTCAGGTCAACCTGAAAAGGTTATTGATGTTGAAGCTTTGGCTTCTTCTTCTGCTCCGACTAGGAGTCGAAGAGGTGGCCGATTAAGGAGCCTAGGACGTACCTCTATTAGAGGTTCTTCTTCTCCTTCCTCTGCTAGGTCGTTGTTTTCTCCGAGAGGTAGATCTTCTCATTCTGTTTCTAGGAACAAGGATGATTTTCATGAACCCAGAGTTGATGAAATCATCCCTTCGGAGATAGTCTTTCCAGAAGTTAATTCTCCTATTGCTGAACAGGCTCATTCTTTAGATAGTATTGAGAAATATGCTACCATCATTACTGTAGGTCACGTTCCCGTTGTTCGTAGGGAGTGTTCTTGGGAGTCTAATGTTCCCATTCTTGTACCAAGAAGTACTCAAAGGATTACGTCTTTCAAGACGGGTTTTTCTTACGTCTATACTTACCCTTTCACATTAGGATTTCAGCCTTATGTTGACCCTGTGATCATAGAATTTTGTCGCTTTTTTAATATTTTCTTAGGACAAATTGATCCTTTAGTATGGCGTGTTGTTGCCTGTCTGAGAGTTCTAGCTTCGAGGGTTTCTGTCCCTTTTAGATTTCATCATCTGATGCATTTATATTCTCCTGCTTTATTCCGTCAATGGGTTTTTACTCTGGTTTTCCGGAGTAAGAGGGTTTTAGTAACCCCTGGCGATGACAAAGACAGAGGTTGGTATCTTAGGTACGTGGCTGTTCCCGCTGTTGTTTTAGTGGGTGAAAGTAATCTTCCCTTCCCTGAGAAGTGGAATCGTGCACGTGAGTACTTTGATTCGCACCTGTTTTATTTACATAAAATTTATTTTGTGTTTCTAACACCGTATCTGTTTTCTTCTTATTTATAGCAACTATGAATGTTGTCGAGAATGTCTCCGACATTCGCAGTTGGGTAGAAAGAATGTTGACTGCTGCTCCTGCCGAGGAAAGATCCTGGAAGTACTTTTCGGCAAAGTATAAGTGGATTGTCAAGACCCATGGTAAGCAGAGTTTTTCTCACTCCTTTCCTTGCTTGAGTTTTTTATTAACTCTTTTCCTTTTTCTGATATAGTTTTCTACCCGTGGGGCATCTTCATCGCTTCCGAGGATGTCCTTGTCTCATGCCCAGAGATTCTGACCAGTGCTTCAAAAAGGAAAGCCCAAGATTCCCGCTCTGGAGGGGAAGATGAGGGTGAAGAAGAGGGTGCTTTAGTGCACCGGGTGAGAATAAGGCGGGTAATTTTAGACGACGAGTCTACTCCCGCACCTCTTTCTTCCGTGTTGTCCATCGGGCCTTCTTATTCTCGTGATCAATCTCAATCTCCATCTCGAGATCCCACTGAGCGTCTATTTCACGAAGGGTTTGAAATGGACCCTGATGATGTTCCTTTGGCTACTATCTACCCGCACTTTGCTGCTATTTCTGCTCCCCAAGTTACTGTTGTTGTTTCTCCTTCAGTTCCTATTATTTCTTCAGTTTCTCTTTCTTCCATCTCTATTGAAGCGTCTGCGACTCTTTTGGCTCCCGGTCCCTCTGTCTCTTCTGTTGTCCCTTCAGTCCCTGCTTCCATGCCTTCTATTATAGAAGAAGGGTCTTCCAGCAGGGAGATGAGAAGGGTCATGATTGAGGTCCAACTGGTGGTAGCCTTTTTAAGAAGATTAGTACCGGTGAGCCGGAAATGTGGCTCAAGCCCTTAATTGGCCCTGAAGAAAGAGCCAAACTTGACAGCCATGCATCTCTTACTTGGGCTAATGAGGTGGTGCACAATTCCTTAAAGGTATGTGCTTTTTAAAAGATCTTTTGTACATATATTGTTTTAATTAACAGTTTAACACTTTTAATTGTTTTACTATTTTTGCAGACGCACCTTATTGGTCTGGAGCTTATGACGAGAATCTCCAACTATGAAAAAAAGTTGCAAGTGTTGCGTGGGCTTGATGATAATAAAGCACAATATGAAAGCCTTCAAATAGAGATGGAAGCTCTGAAAGAAGAGAGAGATACCTTAAAGGAACAACTGAAGACTGTCAAAGAAGAGCTAGTATTGCTTCTTTTAGTCAAGTCAATAAAGACAAAGATGCTCTTGAATCTTCTTTTGCTGAGCAGCTGTCAAAAGCCACGAAAGAGATCCGGTACTTGAAGAACCTGTTGGGGCGAAAAGAAGAGTATTCTGGAGAACTCGTACGTAATCTTTCCCAAGCCCAAGAAGATCTCTGTGGAGCCTTAATGAAGGTCCAAAATCTGGAGGAGTTAGTCACACCTTTGAAAGTTGCCCTTGAAGCTGTTGAGGCTGAAAATGACAACTTGAAGACTGAAGTTCAGGTATGGTCAAGAGACTATAATGAACTTGAAGAGTCAACAGATGTTGAAGTGAGTTGGGCATATATAAATGCTCGCCACGACACACTGATGGAGATGAGTCAAGTAGGCTTCGATCTTGATGCTGAGATTGCAAAGTCTAAAGAAGCCATAGATAAAACTCAGCAAGGTCTTGATCTTTCTCCAGCTGATGAAGCAGTGGACAATCTTCCAGAAGAAGAAACTAGCTCTCCTCCTTCTCCTCAAGAATGAAGACTTTTTAGTCATCCCCCCCCTTTTTTTTTATTGGATTGGTGTAATTACTCCCAGCTCCATCGGGAGTAAGTTTGAAATTTCTAAAGTCCCCAACTGACAACTTAGGGGCATCTAAAAAATGTACATTTTTATGCGGCTAAGTACTTAGTTTAGTTCTTAGCCGCTTTTATATTAATACAATGCTTTCTTTTGAGACTTTTGTGAATTTTGAGCCTACTCTTTACTCAAGTCTATCGCTTTTGCTGAGGGTTTTGTTCGTACCTCTTAGCTTTCTTTGCATAAAGATGCGCGTTTTACTTTGAACCCTTTTACGATGGGTGTAGTATAAGCTTTAGCCTTTGTTTATGAAAGGCTTTGTTTGCGAATTAGGGCCCTTTTAATTAATATTTTAATGAAGAAGACGTCTCATCTTCATTGAAAATGCAATAGAGTAATAGGATTCTCCACATGTTTTAAGAATGTTTTTGTGAGAGGTTTTTGCTTTGAACTTTCACAATATTTTACATGTTTGTCATCTAGAACTCATGTTGCAACTGTTTTGTTATAGATTTAATAATCACTTGTATTTCATAACTGTTTTTAGTAGATAATAGTTTTTTCGAGTTAAT
>ML264023.1:0-11525 GCA_005239495.1 Nicotiana undulata | reverse complement strand
TAGAAGATAATCCTCCCTCTTTTCCACCCTCTTCGCAGTTGTCATTATATCCGCCTATGTCTTCTCCTCCACCCGATGGATATTATGAGGCACCACAGCATCACCAGCCCTACATGGAATAAGTCCCAAACCAATCTTGGATAGAATCTTGAAAATTTTGGAAATCTTGAAGGAAATTTGCAAGAAACTTGGCACAAACTTGCACTCAACATATAGCACGGCTATTGTATCTTTATTGGACATCAAGTAAGTCCTTTTTCTTCTATGAAAACGTGGATTTATGTAGGAGATCATGGGCTGCAAGTTTGGACACATTTTATGTAGGACCGCTAAGACTTGGTGGAGAGACTATTGCCTGACCAGACCAGCTGGGTCTGCACCATTGACGTGGGCTCAGTTCTCCGAGCTATTCTTGGGGAAGTTTCTTCCCATTACTCAGCGAGAGGATCTTCGGAGGCAGTTTGAGCACCTCCAGCAGGGATCTATGTCTGTTACTCAATACGAGACCATGTTCATCACTCTAGCGGGGCATGCACTTATGATACTTCCCACCGATCGGGAGACGGTTCAGATATTTATTGAGGGTCTAGCTCTGCCTATCAGACTTCAGATGGCCAAGTAGACGGGTACTGATATCTCCTTCCAGGATGCAGCTGATGTGGCCAGACGCATTGAGATGGTATTATCCCAGGGTGGTGGTCAGGGGTCTGACAAGAGACCTCGTCATTTCGGCCGTATCCGTGGTTCCTCATCTGGAGGTAGAGATTCCTTTGGCAGAGGTCATCCCCCTAGACCTTATCAGTCAGCACTCCAGGCATCCCGCAGTGCATCATCTAGCTTCCATCAGTGCACCGCCGATTCAGAGTCTTCTGAGTAGTCATTCTGGTTGTCAGGGACAGTTCCACGGTCAGTATTCTCAGCAGTCGAAGGCTTTCTACACTTGTGGTGGTATGGGGCATATTTCTAGGTTTTGCCCCGAGGTCTTGGTGGTTCCCAGTATCAGGGTTCCCGTGCAATGGTTCCCGTATCAGGTACCCCCTCGCCCCCTCAGCCAGCTAGGGGTGGTCGTGGTGCTAGAGGTGGAGGTCATACTCATAAAGGTGGAGGGCAGGTCATGAGAGGTAGGGGTCAGCTCGTAGCAGGTAACCCAGAGATCTGCATGTTAGACGGGCTCCGCCCCGATGCTATGCTATTTCGGCCAGGCTTGAGGCTGAGGCCTCTGACGCAGTTATCACATGTACGATATCAATTTGCAGTTGAGATGCTTCGGTATTATTCGATCCGGGTTCTACTTTCTCTTATGTGTCTTCATATTTTGCCCCTTATTTGAGCATGTCCCGTGATTCCCTAAGTGCTCCTGTATGTGTGTCTACCCCGGTGGGTGATTCTATTTTGGTAGATCGAGTCTACCGTGCTTTCTTAGTAGTTATTGGTGGTATGGAGACTCAGGTTGATCTTTTGCTTCTGGATATGGTGGATTTTGATGTTATATTGGGATGGATTGGCTATCTCCCTATCATGCTATTCTGGACTGTCATGCCAAGAAAGTGACCTTAGCCTTAACAGGAGTACCTCGTTTGGAGTGGAGAGGGACTCCTAGTCATTTTTCTGGCAGAGTTATTTCTTATATGAAGGCTCGGCGTATGGTCGAGAAGGGTTGTTTGGCCTATGTTCATGATTCTAGTGCTGAAGTTCCTTCTATGGAGTCTGTACTTGTGATTCGTGAGTTCCCAAAGGTTTTCCCTGCTGACTTGCCGGGTATGCCAGCCGACAGGGATATTGACTTTTGTACCGAGGTGGCTCAGGGCATTCAACCCATTTCTATTCCGCCGTATCGTATGGCCCCGCCAGAGTTGAAGGAATTGAAGGAGAAGTTGCAGGATTTGTTGGATAAAGGCTTCATTAGGCCTAGTGTTTCTCCTTGGGGTGCTCCAGTGTTGTTCGTTAAGAAGAAAGATGGCTCAATGAGGATGTGTATTGACTACCGGCAGCTGAATAAGGTTACTATCAAGAACAAGTATCCTTTGCCGAGGATTGATGATCTGTTTGACCAGCTTCAAGGTGCTACAGTGTTCTCCAAGATAGACTTGAGATCAGGTTACCATCAGCTGAGGATTAGGGCTTCTGATGTACCTAAGATGGCCTTTCGTACTCGTTATGTGCATTATGAGTTCTTGGTGATGTCATTCGGATTGACAAATGCCCCCATTGCTTTTATGGAGTTGATGAACCGAGTGTTCGGGCCTTATTTGGACTCGTTCGTTATTATTTTCATTGATGACATATTGATATACTCTCACAGTCGAGAGGAGCATGAGCATCACCTTAGAGTCGTCCTCCAGACTCTGAGGGATAGTCAGTAGTATGCCAAATTTTCCAAATGTGAGTTCTGGTTGAGTTCGGTGGCATTTCTAGGTCATATTGTGTCAACAGAGGGTATTCAGGTAGATCCTAAGAAGATTTCAGCAGTCAGAAATTGGCCTAGACCCACTTCAGCTACAGAGATTCGGAGTATCTTGGGCTTAGCAGGTTATTATCGCCGATTTGTGGAGGGCTTTTCATCTATCGCAACCTCGATGACCAGGTTGACCTAGAAGTGTGCCCAGTTCAGGTGGTCGGATGAGTGTGAGGCGAACTTTCAGAAGCTCAAGACGGCCTTGACCACGACACCATTGTTAGTTTTGCCTACAGGTTCAGGACCGTATACAGTGTATTGTATGCGTCACGGGTTGGGCTTGGCGCAGTGTTGATGCAGGATGGCAAAGTTATAGCCTATGCTTCTCGTCAGTTGAAGATTCATGAGAAGAACTATCCAGTTCATGATCTGGAGCTAGCAGCTATTGTTCATGCATTGAAGATTTAGAGGCATTACTTGTATGGTGTGCCTTGTGAGTTGTTTACGGATCATAAGAGCTTACAATATCTATTCAGGCAAAAGGAGTTGAACATGAGGCAGAGAAGGTGGTTAGAGTTACTGAAGGATTATGATATTACCATTCTTTATCATCCGGGGAAGGCCAATGTGGTGGCCGATGCTTTGAGCCGGAAGTCAGTCAGTATGGGCAGTCTAGCTTATTTATCAGTCGGAGAGCGACCTCTTGGGTTAGATGTTAAGGCTTTAGCCAACCGATTTGTGAGGTTGGAGGTTTCTGAGACTGGCAGTATTTTGGCCCATACCGTGGCCCTTTCTTCATTGTATGACCGTATTCGGGCCAGCCAGTGTGATGATCGTCATTTATGTGTTCTTAGAGATACAGTCCGACACGGAGGTGCCAAGCATGTTGCGGTTGATGATGAGGGAGTTTTGCGGTTGCAGGGCCGTATTTGTGTACCTGATGTTGATGGTATTCGTGAGTTGATACTATAGGAGGCCCATAGTTCCCGGTATTCCATTCATCCGGGTGCCGCAAAGATGTACCAGGACTTGCGACAGCATTTTGGTGGTGGAGGATGAAGAAGGATATTGTAGCTTATGTAGCTCGGTGCTTGAACTGTCAGCAGGTTAAGTACGAGCACCAGAGACCCTGTGGTTTGATGCAGCAGATTCAGCTTCCTGAGTGGAAGTGGGAGCGTGTCACCATGGATTTTGTAGTTAGACTCCCACGGACTCAGAGGATGTTTGATGCGGTTTGGGGGTTGGTGGATAGGCTGACCAAGCAGCGCACTTCATTCCGGTATCAGTTTCATATTCAGCGGAGAAGTTGGCAAAGATATATATGAGAGAGATTGTTCGATTGCATGGTGTGCCCTTATCCATTATATCAGACAGGGGTACTCAGTTTACCTCCCATTTCTGGAGAGTATCTCAGCGAGATTTGGGTACGCAGATTGATTTGAGCACAACATTCCATCCTCAGACAGACGGTCAGTCCGACCGCACTATTTTGATTTTGGAGGATATGTTGCGGGCTTGTATTATTGACTTTGGTGGTTCATGGGACCAATTCTTGCCTTTAGCTGAGTTTGCCTACAACAACAGCTATCAGTCGAGCATTCAAATGGCTCCGTATGAGGCGTTGTATGGTAGACGGTGTCGGTCTCCAGTTGGATGGTTTGAGCCAGGAGAGACTAGATTGTTGGGTTCCGAGTTAGTCCAGGATGCCATGGACAAGGTGAAGATTATTCAGGATAGACTTCGTACAACTCAGTCCAGGCAGAAGAGTTATGCGGATCGTAGAGTTCGAGATTTGACATTCATGATAGGAGATCGGGTATTTCTTCGAGTGTCGCCTATGAAGGGCGTGATGAGGTTCGGGAAGAAGGTCAAGTTGAGCCGTAGGTACATTGGTCCATTTGAGATATTGGATAAGGTAGGAGAGGTGGCCTACCGACTTGCCTTCAGCCGTGCACCCGGTGTTTCATGTGTCTATGCTCCGGAGGTATATTGTGGATCCATCTCATGTACTTGATTTCAGCGGTGTCCAGTTGGACAAGGATTTGTCTTATGAGGAGGAGCCGGTAGCCATATTGGCTCGGTAGGTTCGTCAGTTAAGATCGAAGAGTTACCTTTCGGTTCGTGTTATGTGGAGAGGTCATCCTGTTGAGGCAGCTGCCTGGGAGTCCGAGTCCGATATGCAGAGCCGATATCCCCATCTTTTCCCCGATTCAGGTACCTTTCTATGTCCGTTCGAGGACAAACGTTTGTTTTAGAGGTGGAGATTGTGATGACCCAAAAGGTCATCCTATGTAAATTTGATTATGACTGTGTTTCGAGGCCCTGAAAGCCTATGTTAATCTCACCTCGATGTGCGTGCGTAGCCCGAGCGCGTGGTCGGGAAGACTTCATGTGGAAACTTGATAAAGAATTGAAATTATGATAACTAACTGAATAAAGTTGACTTTGGTCAATATTTTTGGTAACGGGCCCGAACCCGTGATTTGACGGGCCCCGGAGGGTCACTAGGGAAATATGGGACTTGGGCGTATGCCCGGAATCAAATTCCGAGGTCCCAAGTCCGAAAAATGAATTTTTAAAGAAAATTATTTTCTGAAAATAATAAAGGCTTAGGAAAATGAAACTCGATGTGAAACCTGTGTTGCCGGGCCCGTATTATGGTACCGGAGCCCGGAACAGGTTCAATATGTGTTATTTGAGTTATCTGTAAAGTTTGGTAAGGAACGGACTTGATTTGACGTGTTTCGGATCAAAAATGGGAAATCGAGAGTTAATGAAGTTATAAGGATTTCCTTAAATTTGAGATTTTATTTGGAGCGTTATTTTATGTTATCGAGGTCCGAATGTGATTCCGAGAATAATCACATTATGTCATTTATGACTTGTATGCAAAATTTGATGTCATTCCGAGTTGTATAGGTCGGTCCGGCGCATTGTTATAGAATCAAGAACTTGAAGTTTCTTAAGTTAGGATTTTAGGGGTTTTGGGATGTGATTTTGAGATTTGAGCGTTGTTTTGGGTATTCCGAAGGCTCGAGCGAGTCCGTATTATTAATTAGGAATTGTTGGTATATTTGGACAGGGGCTCGGTTGGGCCCAGGTGCCTTCCGGACACCCAAGCGGGGCTAAAAACCAGCTAGAACAACTGTTGTTGCTGGTGTGAACGCAGGTGCAGTTTCCCAGCCGCAGGTGCAGGACCGCTCCTGCGGTCCCAGCCTCGCAGGTGCGGAGGTTCCGCAGGTGCGGTTCCTTATCCGCAGGAGCAGAGGCGAAGGTGCGGTCTCCAGCTCCGCAGGTGCGACCCCAGCCTGCCTTGCCATTTTCCGCAGGTGCGATCTTTTCTCCCTGGTGCGGTCCCAAGGCCGCAGGTGCGGAACCCCTGTAGGCCAGACTGTTTTAAATGCCAAAAACACGAGATTTCCTCACTCCCTTCATACCAAAAACCCCACTAGAGACTTGTGAGCTTGGTAAGGACACACCACGACCTAGCTACTGTTAAGGTAAGTTAAATCCTTCCTAATACTAGTTTCATGCATGAATAGTTAATGGGATTACCTACTAAAATAATGGAAAATCAAGAATTGGGTAGTAAATTTAGGGTTCTTGAGAAAGTCGCGTATTGTCCGTTTAATGTTATGAATTTAAGTGGAAACTTCATATTTATGATCCATAGGCTATGGGTGCGTGATTCCTTCGAGAATTTTCGGGATTCGAGCGTGCGGGCCCGAGGTCGAATTTTAGTATTTTTGGAAGAATAATAGAAAATGTATAATTAGGCTTTGGAATTGGTTTATTGAGTAACTATTGATGTTAATAACTCAATTGTATCTAGATATTATCGATTCAGAGTTGGATTCGAGAGGAAAAGCTGTGTTTGAGGCTTGACTTGCATTTTGGAGTCGAGGTAAGTGTTTGGCGTAACCTTAGCTTGAGGGATTAGGTATAAAGTCTTATTTGCTGTGTGTAATTCATGTCCAACGTATAAGTGAGGTGACGAGTACATATATGTTGTGGTCAAGCATGCGCGTGAGTCAATTGTGATGAATCATACCGTGTTCTTAATATTCTCTGTACTATAAGTAAGTGGTGATTTAGAAGCGATACATTAATGTCGTTTCACGACGTGGGGAGTTATTGAGTTATTTGTTTCAGTTGAGGTTTTACTGTTGAAATTATATCTCTAAGCAAGTTTGGTTATAGCTGAGTCTCTTGCCGGGACGATAGAACTTTATTGAGTACTTTTGTACACCTGAGATTTCTTATTGTTAGTTTGCACATTATATTGTTGATTGTTTACTGTTTATCACACGAGGGGACATGCCGTGCTGATTGTTTATTATTTATCACACGAGGGGACATGTCGTGATGATTGTTTATTATTTATCGCACGAGGGGACATGCCGTGCCGATGTGTTATTGTTTGATGCACGAGGAGACATTTCGTGCCGAGTGATTTGTGAGGTGATGCGCGAGGGGACATGCCCTGCCTTGTGTTGTTCATTATATGTTCTAAGGCGTTAAATTCTTGCTTCTACTGTTACATTTCAGTTGTTACCCTGTTCCACTATGCTAGCATTTGTTGCCTCTCTTATCCCCAGCACGTTCTCCCCGTATATGTATTTACCTGTTTATTTACGCTGATACCTTCCTGTTATTATATAGAATTGCACAGGTATGTAGATTGTTGTAGGTCCTAGCCTCGTCACTACTTCGCCGAGGTTAGGCTCGGCACTTACTCAGTACATGGGGTCGGTTGTACTGATACTACACCTGCACTTCTTTATGATATGCAGATTACGCAGCCGGACCCGGTGGACACTGACGGAGGGAGCATTCCACCAGTTATTCAGGAGACCTCGAGGTAGACCCGCAGACGTTCGTGGGTCTTGGCGTCACCTTCTACCCTTCTCTTTCAGTTCTGTCTTATTTTATAGTTTCAAAGACAATCATATGTACTTATTTTCAGACCATTGTATTCAGTAATCTCATAGACAGTTCGTGAGTATGTGACACAAGTTCTGGGTTTTATTTATGGGTTTTATTCTCGAGGCTTTCTTCATTATTGTGAGCTTAGTTAACTTTCATATTGTTGACCACCGTTGCATTAGTTATCTTGTTCATTTTAGTTGTAAATGAGTTTATTTAGTTCAAATGTTGGCTTGTCTAGCGGGTTCAACCTTAGGAGCCATCACGACCTGAAGGTGGGATTTCGGGTCGTGACAAGTTGGTATCATAGCACTAGGTTGCAACTCACGGACAAATTTGGTAGAGTCTGAGGGATCGGTACGGAGACGTCTGTACTTATCCCCTAGAGGCTGCAAAGTTAGGAATAACTTCATATCTTTCATTCTCTGTCGTGCCATTTAAATTCTAAATACTAATTGAGTCTCTATCCTACTCTCTCGCAGATGGCGAGGACGCGTGCTTCCTCATCGACCGATCAGCAGCCTGATCCTCCTATTGCAGCTCCTACGAGGCGCCGAGGCAGGGGCAGGGTTCAGCCCAGAGCAACAGCCCCAGTAGAAACCCACAGGTAGACTATGCCGGTGAGGTTCCTGCTCAAACGGTTCCAGCTGGACCAGCACAGGTCTCAGAGGGGCTCATTGCCACCCCAGTACTTCAGGACGCTCTCGTCCGCTTCGTGGGACTTATGGAGAGTGTGGCTCAGGCCAGTTTTCTTCCTACTACACCAGCTGTATCTCAGGCTGGGGGAGGGACCCAGACTCCTATCATCCATACCCCAGAGCTGTTTGCCACTCAGTTTCAGGCTCCAGCACCTCAGACAACTGAAGTTGCTCAACCGGGTATTGTGGCACCGGCAGCCGAGGGTGCAGCTATGTCAGCAGATGCTCTATGGAGGCTGGATCGGTTCACCAAGTTATTCACTACTACATTTGCTGGTGCACCATCAGAGGATCCCCATGATTATTTAGACAGCTGTTATGAGGTTCTTCGGAACATGGGCGTTGTGGAGTCCAATGGAGTTGACTTTGCTACATTTCGTCTTTCGGGTTCCGCTAAGACTTGGTGGAGAAACTATTGCCTGACCAGACCAGCTGGGTCTGCACCATTGACGTGGGCTCAGTTCTCCGAGCTATTCTTGGGGAAGTTTCTTCCCATTACTCAGCGAGAGGATCTTCGGAGGCAGTTTGAGCGCCTCTAGCAGGGATCTATGTCTGTTACTCAATACGAGACCAGGTTCATCACTCTAGCCAAGCATGCACTTATGATACTTCCCACCGATCGGGAGAGGGTTCTGATATTTATTGAGGGTCTAGCTCAGCCTATCAGACTTCAGATGGCCAGGGAGACGGGTACTTATATCTCCTTCCAGGATGCAGCTTATGTGGCCAGACGTATTGAGATGGTATTATCCCAGGGTGGTGGTCGGGTCTGACAAGAGACCTCATCATTTAGGCCGTTTCAGTTGTTCCTCATCTGGAGGCAGAGATTCCTTTGGCAGAGGTCATCTCCCTAGGCCTTATCAGTCAGCACTCCAGGCATCCCACAATGCATCATCAGCTTCCATCAGTGCACCGCCAATTCAGAGTCTTCAGAGTAGTCATTCTGGTCATCAGGGACAGTTCCACGGTTAGTATTCTCAGCAGTCGAAGGCTTGCTACACTTGTGGTGGTATGGGGCATATTTCTAGGTTTTGCCCGAGGTCTTGGTGGTTCCAAGTATCAGGGTTCCCGTGTATTGGTTCCCGCATCAGGTTCCCCCTCGCCCCCTCAGCCAGCTAGGGGTGGTTGTGGTGCTAGAGGTGGAGGTCAGACTCATAGAGGTGGAGGGCCGGTCATGAGAGGTAGGGGTCAACTCGTAGCAGGTAGACCAGAGATGCTCAGGTTGGAGGGGCTCCGCCCCGATGCTATGCTATTCCGGCCAGGCTTGAGGCTGAGGCCTCTGACGCAGTTATCACATGTACGGTATCAGTTTGCAGTCAGGGTTCTACTTCCCTTATATGTCTTCATATTTTTCCCCTTATTTGAGCATGAACCGTGATTCCCTGAGTGCTCTTGTATATGTGTCACCCCGGTGGGTGATTCTATTGTGGTAGATCGAGTCTACTGTGCTTACTTAATAGTTATTGGTGGTATGGAGACTCAGGTTGATCTTTTGCTTCTGGATATGGTGGACTTTGATGTTATATTGGGGATGGATTGGCTATCTCCCTATCATGCTATTCTGGACTGTCATGCCAAAACAGTGACCTTAGCCTTACCAAGAGTACCTCGTTTGGATTGGAGAGGGACTCCTAGTCATTCTTCTGGCAGAGTTATTTCTTATATGAAGGCTTGGCGTATGGTCGAGAAGGGTCGTTTGGCCTATGTTCGTGATTCTAGTGCTGAGGTTCCTTCTATGGAATCTGTGCCTGTGGTTCGTGAGTTCCCAAAGGTTTTCCCTGCTGACTTGTCGGGTATGCCAGCCGACAGGGATATTGACTTTTGTATCGAGGTGGCTCATGGCATTCAAGCCATTTCTATTCCGCCGTATCGTATGGCCCCGCCAGAGTTGAAGGAATTGAAGGAGAAGTTGCAGGATTTGTTGGATTAGGCTTCATTAGGCCTAGTGTTTCTCCTTGGGGTGCTCCAGTGTTGTTCGTTAAGAAGAAAGATGGCTCAATGAGGATGTGTATTGACTACCGGCAGCTGAATAAGGTTACTATCAAGAACAAGTATCCTTTGCCGAGGATTGATGATCTATTTGACCAGCTTCAAGGTGCTACAGTGTTCTCCAAGATAGACTTGAGATCAGGTTACCATCAGCTGAGGATTAGGGCTTCTGATGTACCTAAGACGGCCTTTCGTACTCGTTATGTGCATTATGAGTTCTTGGTGATGTCATTCGGATTGACAAATGCCCCCGTTGCTTTTATGGAGTTGATGAACCGAGTGTTCGGGCCTTATTTGGACTCGTTCGTTATTGTTTTCATTGATGACATATTGATATACTCTCGCAGCCGAGAGGAGCATGAGCAGCACCTTAGAGTCTTCCTCCAGACTCTGAGGGATAGTCAGTTGTATGCCAAATTTTCCAAGTGTGAGTTCTGGTTGAGTTCGGTGGCATTTCTGGGTCATATTGTGTCGGCAGAGGGTATTCAGGTGGATCCTAAGAAGATTTCAGCAGTCAGAAATTGGCCTAGACCCACTTCAGCTACAGAGATTCGGAGTATCTTGGGCTTAGCAGGTTATTATCGCCGATTTGTGGAGGGATTATCATCTATCGCAACCCCAATGACCAGGTTAACCCAGAAGTGTGACTAGTTCAGGTGGTCGGATGAGTGTGAGGCGAACTTTTAGAAGCTCATGACGGCCTTGACCACGACACCAATGTTAGTTTTGCCTACAGGTTCAGGATCGTATACTGTGTATTGTATGCGTCACGGGTTGGGCTTGGCGCAGTGTTGATGCAGGATGGCAAAGTTATAGCCTATGCTTCTCTTCAGTTGAAGATTCATGAGAAGAACTATCCAGTTCATGATCTGGAGCTAGCAGCTATTGTTCATGCATTGAAGATTTAGAGGCANTGTGAGGTGTTTACGGATCATAAGAGTTTACAGTATCTATTCAGGCAAAAGGAGTTGAACATGAGGCAGAGAAGGTGGTTAGAGTTACTGAAGGATTATGATATTACCATTCTTTATCATCCGGGGAAGGCCAATGTGGTGGCCGATGCTTTGAGCCGGAAGTCAGTCAGTATGGGAAGTCTAGCTTATTTATCAGTCGGAGAGCGACCTCTTGGGTTGGATGTTAAGGCTTTAGCCAACCGATTTGTGAGGTTGGTGGTTTTTGAGACTGGCAGTGTGTTGGCCCATACCGTGGCCCCTTCTTCATTGTATGACCGTATTCGGGCCAGCTAGTATGATGATCGTCATTTATGTGTTCTTAGGGATATAGTCCGACATGGAAGTGCCAAGCATGTTACGGTTGATGATGAGGGAGTTCTGCGGTTGCATGGACGTATTTGTGTACCTGATGTTGATGGTATTCGTGAGTTGATACTATAGGAGGCCCATAGTTCCCGATATTCCCTTCATCCGGGCGCCGCAAAGGTGTACCAGGACTTCTGGCAGCATTATTGGTGGCGGAGGATGAAGAAGGATATTGTAGCTTATGTAGCTCGGTGCTTG
>ML264022.1:0-93977 GCA_005239495.1 Nicotiana undulata | reverse complement strand
TAAATTTGGTGTTTTGATGTTAGTTTTGGTATTTTGAGAGTGAAACTAAGTTTGAATGATCATATGTGATGTGTTGGTATAGTTGGTTGGGGTCCCAAGGAGCTCGGGTGAGTTTTGGATAGGTTTGGGCTGCGTTGTGCTCGTTTTTCTTATGCTTCGGCGTCGTTTCTTCAAGCATAAATGATATCATATTGAACAAATGAGCTCCGATTACTGTTTTGAAAGAATAATTAGATCCGTATCGTAATTACGGACCCGTATCAAAAAGAATCGTCGAATTTGGACATCGTATGAGGATTTTATGGCTATTTTACCAAGTTGCCCAAATCTTTATGGTTAATGACGAAATTACCCCTGACGGCGTATTAAAAACCTGCACTATTTGCAAATCTTAAAACCTACATATCTCCTTCATTATAAGGTCAAATTGAGTGATTCAAAAGCCTAAATTGATTAGAATTTCACAAGGAATCCATTGGGAGCAGTAAAACGCGTGAACAGTATATATATAATGAGCAGTTCGAGTTTTCTTCCAATTTTTGACCGGGGAGAAGCTTTTTGGGCGATTTTTGAAGGAGAAAATCAGTGGGTATCACAGAGGTAAGCAATTTGATTATTAAAACTCGTTTATGGGTGATTATAGACCATAACCCCAGCCTTTAATTCATGAAAAACAGTAGAAAAATAGGATTTTGGGGCATGAGATTATGAGACCTTCAAGGGTCGATTTGAGGGGTCAAACGTACTCCGATTTCGATGTTCTTTATATGTACGGACTCGTGGGAAGATGAAGAACACTTTTCTGTAAAACTTTCTGAGTTTTGGGACACGGGCCCGGGGGTCAAATTTTGACCGGTT
The DNA here is from genome assembly GCA_005239495.1 of Nicotiana undulata. Classification (NCBI taxonomy): domain Eukaryota; kingdom Viridiplantae; phylum Streptophyta; class Magnoliopsida; order Solanales; family Solanaceae; genus Nicotiana; species Nicotiana undulata. The sequence goes on along the minus strand of ML264022.1, from coordinate 93,119 downwards.
TCGGATTTTTGAGTTAAATTCGATATTTTTCAATGGGAATTTATTACTTAAGCATATGTTGATGATAAGAATCTGAAATTGGTAGATTTGTAGCCTTCGGAGGTTGATTCGAGAGGCGAACGTGTTGCGGAATAATTCCGGGCTAGTTTTTAGGTAAGTAATGTCTTGAAATCCTGTCCTGAGGGTATGAAACCCCGGACTATGCACCCTTTTATGGGTTTTGAAATGAAAAGGTGGAAACCTTGGAAACATATTTCCTATTTAGGCGACTATTGAGTTGCGAAACCAAAATTTTAAGCTTATGCTTAATTAGTATTTATATTTTATGATATGTTTTGGGCTGTAAGCCGTGTTTGGGGCCTAGTGCCGATCTGTTTACCCCTTGGGGGACTGTTTTACTGTGTTTCCTCACTTGATATGTTGTGAATTACACTCAGTCTTTTCCTGATAAATGGTTTTGACACTCAGAGTATTTTGATACTATTTATTGAAAAATGAAACACTGTTTTGGGTCGAGAACCCGGTTTGTTTATGGCCTAAGGGCTAATTGAAAGTGTCTGACTGAGTGATGTGAGGAGGCTTCCAGGCCTTATGAGTGATGTGAGGAGGCTTCCAGGCCTTATGAGTGATGTGAGGAGGCTTCCAGGCCTTATGAGTGATGTGAGGAGGCTTCCAGGCCTTATGAGAGAGGTGAGGAGGCTTCTAGGCCTTATGAGTGATGTAAGGAGGCTTCCAGGCCTTATGAGAGATGTGAGGAGGCGTCCAGGCCTCATGAGAGAGATGAGAAGGCTTCCAGGCCTTATGTTATTATTGCGCTTGGGCTGTAGGAGCCCCTCCGGAGTCTGTAACACACCCATAGTGAGCGCCGGTACCGATTGAGTGATGATGATTGCCCGCGGGGCTGATACTGAGTGATGATTGATACTGAGTGATTGAGGGAATGCCTGAGGGCATCTGTTATGAGAAATGATTTTGGCCCGAGGGGCACTTTTATGATGATTTTACTATGTTTTCAAGCTATGATTTACTTCATTTTCAAACTGGTTTTACTGAGGATTTCACTGAGATATACTGATATTGTACTTGTTTTTCAAAGGAGTTTGGAACTGGTTTTTGAACCTATGAAATTGCTGAATACTACTTGGTGACTTGGTGTTTTACTGGCTTTTGTGAAATGGTGTATCTGTTTGTGTGCTTTATATTTCTCAGACTGTGATTTCTTTTCATTACTACTGAGTTGGCGTACTCATAAAGACTCCCTGTGCCTCTGTGCACAGATCCAGGTACCAGCTCTCAGCAGTAGCTGACGCAGGTTCGATAGCAGAAGTTCACGGGATTTCGAGGTAGCTGTCCAGCGTCCACAGCTTCTCCATTTCCCTTCCTTGTTTAGCTTTAGCATTTGATTCAGAGATATACATTATAGTTTTAGCAGAGTTAGATTTATTTATTCGTAGATGCTCATGACTATTGACTCCAGTTCTTGGGAGGTGGTTTAGAATATTATGGGGACGCTAAGACTTATTTATATTATTTATGCTATGGTTGCTTGCTGATTATCTAATTGTGAACTGTTATGATTGAACAAAAGCGTAGTAAAGTGATGGTCGGCTAGCCTAGTTCCACGATAGGCTCCATCACGGCCTGTTAGGATTTGGGGTCGTGACACATTGTTACGGTATGGAGAGTTTGCATTGACTATCGAAGGCTCAACAAGGCAACCCGCAAGGATCACTTCCCTCTCCCCTTCATTGACCAAATGTTGGACAGATTAGCTGGACATGAGTATTATTTTTTGCTTGATGGGTACTCCAGATATAATCAAATTGTCATATGCCCAGAGGATCAGGAGAAGACGACGTTTACTTGTCCTTATGGCACCTTCGCCTTCAAGAGAATGTCGTTCGGTCTTTGTAATGCACCAGCCACATTCCAGAGATGCATGATGGCTATTTTCACTGATATGGGGGAAAAATTCGTGGAGGTGTTCATGGATGACTTCTCGATCTTTGGGTCATGTTATGATAATCGTTTGACAAATATGGGCATGGTGTTGGCCCGTTGTGAAGAAACAAATCTGGTCTTAAATTGGGAAAAGTGCCACTTCATGGTGCATGAAGGCATCGTTTGGGGTCATAGAGTGTCAAGGAGTGGCATCAAAGTTGATAAGGCAAAGGTGGAGGCAGTTGAAAGACTACCTCCACCAATTTCTGTGAGGGATGTCCGGAGTTTCTTGGGACACGCAGGATTCTACAAACGCTTTATTAAAGATTTTTCTAAAATTGCTACTCCTTTGTGCAGGTTGCTGGAAAAATATGTCAAGTTCAATTTTGATGAAGCCTGCCTGAAGGCATTTGAGGAGCTTAAAAAGAAATTGGTGGCTGCCCCCATAATTGTTGCACCTGATTGGTCCGAACCATTTGAACTCATGTGTGATGCAAGTGACCATACAGCGGGGGCAGTGCTTGGCCAGAGGAGAGACAAGGTGTTCTACTCCATTTACTATGCGAGTAAGACCCTTGATGCTACACAACAGAATTACACCACCACTGAAAAGGAGCTGCTAGCTGTGGTGTGGGCCTTTGAAAAATTTCGGGCGTACTTGGTGGGAACAAAAGTCATAGTCCACACAGATCATGCAACAATCAGGTATCTATTTACAAAGAAGTAATACAAAGCTAGATTGATGCGCTGGGTGTTATTGTTGCAGGAATTTGATGTGGAGATGCGAGACCGAAAGGGCACTGAAAACCAAGTAGCGGACCATCTGTCAAGGCTGGAAAATCATGACCATGTGGAGGAGGGTGGAGAAATCAAAGAAGTGTTTCCTGATGGGCAACTTTTTGCTATAACCCAAGACCCTCCTCCATGGTATGCTGACTTTGTGAATTATCTGGTGAGTGGGGTACTTCCCCCGGAAATGGAATCTGAGGCAAGGAAGAGGTTCTTACGTGATGTGAAGTCTTACTACTGGGATGAGCCATACTTGTACAAAGAATGTGGTGACCAGTTGATGAGGAGATGTATTCCTGACAAAGAGGTGGAACTCGTGTTGTATGATTGTCACGCCTCACCCTATGGAGGCCATCATGGTGGCGATAGAACAACGACGAAAGTGCTACAATCTGGGTTCTTTTGGCCAACTCTATTCAAGGACGCCCACGCATTTGTTATAAAGTGTGACCAGTGCCAGAGAACGGGAACGATCACGAGAAAACACGAGATGCCCTTGAACAATATCCTAGAGGTAGAGATTTTTGATGTGTGGGGGATAGATTTTATGGGTCCATTCCCAACATCCAGAGGTAACAAATACATTCTACTGGCAGTTGACTACGTGTCAAAGTGGGTGGAGGCAATTGCATTGCCAACAAAGGATGCCATGGTTGTAGCTGTGTTTGTGAAGAAGAACATATTCTCGAGATTTGGGACTCCACGTGCCTTGATTAGTGATGAAGGAACACATTTTTGCAATCGGTTGTTGAATAACCTGTTAGCTAAGTATGGAGTCCGTCATCGAGTTGCGACGGCATATCACCCTCAAACAAGTGGACAAGCTGAGGTCTCCAACAGCGAAATAAAGGATATTGGAGAAAACGGTGAGTGTGAACAGGAAAGATTGGGCTGCAAAGCTAGATGATGCCTTATGGGCATATAGAACAGCTTACAAAACGCCAATTGGGATGTCACCGTACAAGTTGGTCTATGGGAAGGCGTGGCACTTGCTCGTTGAACTCGAACATAAAGCATATTGGGCCATCAAAAAGCTCAACATGAACCTTGAAGCCGCGGGTGAGAAAAGATTGCTGCAGTTGGATGAATTAGATGAGTGCAGGCTGCACTCATATGAGAATGCTAAACTTTACAAATAGAAGACCAAGATATGGCATGACAAGCACATTAAACCACGACAATTTGAGTCAGGCCAACAGGTATTGTTATTCAATTCTAGGCTGAGGTTGTTTCCTGGAAAGCTGCAACCAAGCTGGTCTGGCCCGTTTGAAGTAGTAAGGGTCACTCCTTATGGTGCGCTTGATCTGCGAGCTATACATGGTGAAAGAACATTTTTGGTGAATGGTCATAGAGTCAAGCACTATTGGGGTGGTGCCATGAATCGTGAGAAGACCAAGGTCGTGCTAGCTAATTAGTGGGGCGAGACTCTGCGTCGTGTCGCGATGTTAAATCAGGCACTTCATGGGAGGCAACCCATTGATTGTTGTACTCGTCATGCTGCGACGTTAAATCAGGCGCTTCGTGGGAGGCAACCCATGGTAGTAGTATTTTCTTAACATGATATTTTTAGTGTGCAGGACAGTTGTGGAGAGTGCTGAGCAAAAGCCTGGGGCATAGAACAAATCTGGTAAGGTGAAAACGAGGTTAACACTAAGTAAATTGCATAACCAAGCTAAAAGGCCTCGAAAGACCGTCACCGCGACGCGACCGCGACGCGACCGCGGGAAAATAGGCTCTCTGAACTGCGGTGAACCACGGCGCGACCGCGGGAACATAGGCTCTCTGAACCGCGGTGAACCGCGGCGCGACCGCGGGAAAATAGGCTCTCTGAAACGCGGCGCGACCGCGGAAAAATAGCCTCTCTGTACCGCGGCAAAATAGGCTCTCTGAACCTCACCGCGGACGCGGTCGACCGCGGTGAGATCTGTCACGCCCAGGTATGTTTATTTTTTCTTTTCCTTTTTACTTTGTTTTACTTTAAGAACCCCTCCCTTCCTCTCCCACTACCCACACGACCCCCTAACCCAAAACCTAAATCCTTCTTCTTCTCCTCACCCAACTACCCACTTCCTCTTTCTCTCTTCAACTCCCTTAACCCAAAACCCCCATAAATTCCTTTTTCTTCTTCTTCTTCCTCTTCACCCAATACATTTTTCTTCTCCACCCCCACCCAACAACAGTCCTTCTCTCACTCTGCCTCTCTCACTCCACCATTGTTAACTTCTTCAAGTAAGTTTTTCTTTTTCTCTTTTTCTTTTTTTGTATTTTTTGCTTTTTAATTAATTCTTCTTTTTTTTAGTAGACCTTGAATATTGTTGGATAATGGTTGGTATGGCCACTTTGGGGTTAATTTGTGAAGTGTGGGGTATGCTTCATACTGCTACTATCAAGTGTGGGGTGGGGTGGTCCATTAACCATGGGTACTGACTAATGTCCAATTTTACTCTATTTTGGGGGGCCTATGTGGATAGTTTGTATTGCTAATTGGGGGACATTACTGTTTATGGGGGCCTAAGTGGGTCTGCATGTTAGAAGTTGGGAGGTTGTAGTACCAATGGGGCTTTTATGTATGTGGTGACAATGTGGCCCACCTAATGTTGTACATTGTACACTTTTGGCAAAGTTGCTTTGGTTAGTGACCGGCGGGTGGTGAAGTCTGAGTAATCACCCGACTGGCACATTGCTAAGACCACCCTAACGGTTGTCCCTATTTGGTTGCAGGTATCATGGCCCCCCGTAAGCGCAGAAACACTGCCAGCACATCAGCACCAACTTGGGAGGCAGCCCGTTTTGAATCCCAAGAGGCCGAAGACCGGTTCAACGCAAAGGCTGCCAAGAATTGTGTCGTGGAAGTGCTAATAGACCGGGCAACCATGCAATCTGAAAACCCTGCCATGTATGAGGAGATCCGAAGGCGAGGGTTGGACTTCTTATTTGAGGAGCCGGAGACTACGAACATAATGATTGTCCGGGAGTTCTATGTGAACTGCCCGGAACATATGCTCTGATCAGTCACTGTTAGGGGCAAAGTGGTGGATGCCTCCGTGGAGGCAATTCGTCGGGTCTACAGGATACCGCGGTTCACCGGTGAAGTTGATTACTACTGGTCCTACCAGTCTCCGGCGGTCAATTAGAACATGCTGATTTCTGTCTGGGTGGACAGCTTACCTGGGTGAAGGAAAACATAACTCTCAATTCTAATTCTTTCACCTGGGAGGCCAAGTGCTGGTTCACCGTGATTTGTAGTCGTTTCTTTCCCTCCAACAATACTACTAATGTGAATGGACCGCGAGCGGTGATGGTGTGGTGCTTCGTCAATGGGATGGAGTTTGATGTCGCCCAGGTGATTGGGGATGAGATGATGATCAGGTCCCCATTACTGACCAAAGGGTTCTACTTGCCCTCCCTGGTCACGAGGTTGTGCAGATTGGCGGATATGCCCGACCAGCCCGGTGACGGGAAATTGCCGAAGAAGGTTGCCTTCAGAGCGACAAAGATAAATGTAGGCAAAGACGTTGTTGTGCCCATATAAATTGATGATGATGATGCGGCCCCACCCCCTTCTGCACTACCACGGAGGTCCCATGCTGGGGAAGGACCCTTTTGGTCCCAGTCTGGCGCCGGAATGCCCACCTTGGAGGAGGATGTGGCTCTTTTGCGCACCTCCGTAGATAGCCTTCACGTCCGGTTGGATGCGATGTCCACGCGGCAGGCTAAATCGGAGAGCAGATTCATGTCGTGGTTCCGCGCTATTGGCAGGGCCTGCAATGTGGACCCAGCCTCCATTTCTGACTCTGACTGAGCTCCAGGAAATTTCCTTACCCCCTTGTACTTTATTGTCAGTCATGAGGGCATGCCATATTCTTGTGTGTGGGGTGGGAGACTTGTTTGTGTTGTTGTAGAGTTGTATAGGTTAATTGATTTGTGTATATACTGTGTTTGTTTTGTTTTGTTTCATCGTCTTGGCCCGAAGATGGACACCTTTCGACGGGTCTCTTGAGGGCTTAAGTCGAACAAAAAAAAATTGTAGGAGACTCTTCCTGATGACGAACCACTTAGACAGTCTTCTTGAGGGAAGTAGTCTAAAGAAAAGACCAAAAAGATTTTTTTATTTTCTTTTTAGTTAGTGTATCAATTCCCCCTTGGTTTTTCTTTTGACCACGGTTCTTTTCCAAGGGTTTAGTTTGAACCAGGTTAGGTATATTTATTTGTAATAGTTAGTAGGACTCTCTTGGGCTTAAAGGGTAAAGGCAAGAATGCACCCTGCAGTGTACACACCTGAAAACAATCAAAACAAACCCAAGAGTGCGACGCTTAGGCTCACTTGTAGACTCTTGTATCATGCCTTAAATTTGCACACTGTGCCTAACTTGAATACGCACTTGAGTGTGTTGATGAACCGATTCGGAATGGATTACGTACCATGTGTGTGTAAGTGATTGCGTTTTATTCTATGTCTGCATATGATACCTAGAACTTTCCCTGTGTGTGTACGAAGCGAAATAGAAGTTTGTTTGGTCTTAGAAAGGACATAGGCACTTCTTTGTGAAGCCTACATAAATATATATCCACCTATAAATAATGTACCATAGTTAACCCCGTTGAGCTTAAAACCTGTTTCTTTGATAACCACGTAACGACCCATATCCATGTGTTTGAATAGCTCGATTGTTTGAACCCTGTACCCCCTATGAGCACTTGAATTGTTAAAAAATAGATAAAAGTCTAAGTGTGGGGTGGTGGTGTGGTCGGGGAGGGAAATCATGGAAATAGATTGAAAGGTGCAATAATATAAAAGAAGTAAAGCCACAAAAAAAAGGATAGTGAACATACGTAGTCCTTGATATTGAGTGGCATGAAAAAGGTAGTTGCACCTGAGAAAAGTGGGGTGATTATGAAACAAAATGTGGAAAACAAGTGGCTGAGCAAGAAATTTGGGCTTAAAGTGGAAGTAATTGTATTAAAAGTGCTTAGGGAGGTTAGTCACTATACTCAAATGTATCCTACCCGTCCCTTAGCCTACATTACAGCCAAATAAAGACCTATTGATCTTAGATTGAATGAACTCGATTAGTAGAGTATTACACTACGGGCAAGCTTATGGAGTATCTTTGTGACATGTGAATATTCTTTGTTGAGAGTGAGTGAATTCTTTACATCTAAGGTTCCTGTTATTTCTAATTTTATCATTGTGGAACTTCTCTCAATTGTGTGATGTTGAGGGCATGTAATTCAGGAAGAAAAAGTAAGTTTTCACCTCTGTAAAGAGTACCTTGAGAAAGCAAAAGTGTGGCATGGCATGTAGAGTCTTCTTTTGAGGTATGGTTGTTGCACAATTTGGGGTGTTCCTGTAAAATGCTAGGTGTGGCACAAAAAGGGGTAATGCTTAAGAGGATTAGGCCCTAGAGTGTGGTTTAGCTGCTCGAGGACGAGCAAAGGTTTAAGTGTGGGGTGTTGATGATAGGTGAATTTAACTATAATTATGCCCCTAATGAACCACACTTTGTGTTGTTTTAATGTAAATATTGATAATAAAATGCTCTAATTAGTGTCTTTTGTGCTTTGCAGGTTACATGTCGAGAGGAGAGGACATTGGAGAAAATTGGAGTCAACTATGGAGATTTGAGGCCAATCACAGTGATATTCATGAATTGCACTAAACGTTAAGCGAGAAGAGAACTGAAGGCAGGCCACCGCGACCGGTGGAAGGATCTGAAGTCAGAAAAATTAGCCGACCGCGGTCCTGCCACGACCGCGGTGAATCCCTGGAACTTCAGGGACTAAAAGTGCAAACACGAGATTTTATTGCCCCAAACCCTATATAAGTGTTAGAATTCCGCCCAAGAAAGGGGAGAGACTAGTTTTTGAGCAGCAAATTAGAGAATACTTCATTGTGAGAAGAGATTGGAACAATTAGACCTTCAATTCTTCTTCTTTCATCTATTATTTTGAGTAGTATGATTTCTATTGGGTTTTTGTCATATTTGAGCATGAGTGGATAAACACCCATTGTTCTGGGGTTGTGATTAGCCATGAATATTGTGTTTCGATATTAATTTGACCTTGATTATAATTCTCTCAATATATGGCTGTTTCTTCAATTATGTGTTTAATTGCTTAATTGTTTGGCCAGCAGTTAGGTTCTATATACTATCTATGCTATGCTTGGGAAAGCCGTGTATAGATTAGAAAAAAGTTAAAGAGAGCGCCATCTTAACCCTCATGGGGAGCAGATTTGTGGATATGGATAGGAATATACCTAGTCACCGTGCTTAATTAGATATCGTAATCTTAATGCATTCTGATAGATTAATTTCATAGGAATATAGGCATTAATTTATTGAGAATAGGCGAGTAGTGCTTCGGGAGAAGGCTATGAGAACAACTATCGATTAATTAGCAACCATGAGTGAATTATATGAAAGGGAGGATTAATTAGAATACAATACGAATGGTGAAACAATTACAACCCTGGAATATTTGTCTCTACTGAATACACATCAACATTTTCGTTACTTGATAATTAGTAAATTTCTAGAATTGTAGTTTAGCATAATTACACTATTGGATCTTATTTTAGCTTGGTTGAACAACAATTATAGTGAAGTAGTGAGTAGTTTATACAAGTCTCTGTGGGTTCGACAATCCGATTTATCATTATATTACTTGTACGACCATGTATACTTGCGTGTACGTTGGGAGCAACAAGGGGCAGGACAAGCATTTCATTCAAAATCCTTATCTCAGAGTATAAACGACCTCCAAGTGCTGGCCAGTAATTACCAGGTAGAAGTTCTTGCAAGTAAGAATTTTTACTACTCTCGAACTTTCCTGTTATATGTGTCGTGTATATACAAAAAAAATATAAATGTTTCTACGTATATATAGTAACATTTCTTTCACAACTATATGTGTTTGCAAGGCAAAAGCAATAGAACATATGATAAACATGTTGCGTGCTCTAAACTACCAACATCCTCAAATCATCTTCTCTGTACGTTATTTATCTACATCATCGCAATAGAGTAAATTGATACACCCATAAAAGACAAATCTCTCATCCAATGTTATGATCTCTGTTGATTATATGTTGAAATTTAATGTCCAATTTCACTTCAGTTCCAAGCTAAACCCAGTTTTCTTTCCACACCACAAAGTAAACAGAAGGAAAAGTTAACTTCAAACAATTTGAAACTATGCAATTAGCACAGAAAGCATAGGTAGATACATCAGAAATTATGATGCGGAAAGAAATTTAACCTAGGATAGATAGTTCTAATCCAATAGAACTTATGATGAGAAAAGAAATTTAAAAACACCAGATCTAAATATATATGAATGGCGATAAAATGAAAGGAAAAACAGGAGAGCAAAACAAACTCATCGAAATACACGAGGTGACGAGTGTGTACACGGACTTTATGTGATATTTTGGCTGGTTAGGCTTTTAGACTTATTCCATGCATTTAATTGAATTTGATATAACGTATTACATCTTTCATTGCTAAATTTACTCTCACATGCTCTAATTGACATTGTTAGCATTTGTTCTATCCTTGTTGTTGTAATTGATGTTATATGCTTTAGTTAAAGTTGATACCTCTCTTATTGTCTTGTTACCCTTTTATTGTTGAATTACTATTACTTGAAGTTGTTATTTCGTGGAATATCTTCTTGTTGGGTTATTGATGTTGAAGTTGTGAAAGTCATTATTACATTGAGGTTGAAGTTTGTAATTGTTGAGATATTTTTCCTTGTTGAGTATTCCTCATTCATTTTGTTGTCATTGAGATTCTTGTACACATGGTGATTGAGTCAAGGCTATATGTTGCGTTCACATAGTATTATTGTTTTTGGCAAGTGTTGTGACATATGGGCACACGCGGTGCGAGTTGATTATTGTGTTGTGATATTGATACGCATGTGGTGGTATAAGGATATGGGTTGATACGCATGTGGTGAGATAAGGTGGGATTTATACACGTGTTGCTAGTAGGGGAACTACTTGAAGCCACGCGGTGAGATAAGGGGGCTAAAACTCATGTAGCTATTTTAAAAAAATATATTTTTAAAAATAAATACAAGGCTCACACGGTGATATAAGGAAAGATTATGATTGTGATTGTGAAATAAAGTCATGAGGTGTGCTACCTCGGTTGTGATTCTTGTTGTACATCCTATGTTATAAAAGCATGCTGGTTGAGTAGTTCTTGTTGTTTTTCTCCATTGTCTTGTTGTCGTGCTCCGTTTCTCGCGAAAGCAGGCTTTGACATATTACAACTCTTTTGGATAGGAGATGGGCTGTTAAGAGAAATGAAGAGTCACCACCTAATGATTGTTAAGGTGTGTTAGGGCACCTATTACGCAAATAACTCTGTTTGACTAGTCAATGCCACCAAAGATCGGGTAAGGGATCAAATTACCTCAAAGAGAAGGTGTTAGGCACTCTTCGAGGTCCACAACTGTGGGTCCCGGCCAAACTTAAAACTATGTGGATTACAATTAGGCAAGATAAACAAAGAGGGTAAGGGTCAAAGGAATTTATTAAGAAGTAAGGATTACAGGGATATAACTATCAATTTTATATTAGATGATTAAACGAATAAAGAAGAGAAGGGGGGGGGGGGATCCTAAGTTTTTTAGCCTAAAGGATCACCCCGTGCAACATAAATAATAATTCGTAACTCTCTTGAGGTAGGGAGTTACTCATATTATTCAGGGGGCATAGACTATCATCTCCTACTACCCAATTACTATGTTAGAGTTTTTTTACCTAAGTGCTCTAATTCAGTTATAAGTCGTGCCCTATGCGTGCACTACCCGTCCCATACCTATGATCCAGGAGGCATTGGACCTCTATTTGGTTGATTCTAGACCTTACTTAGGCTGCTCAAAAATGTTAAAACTAGGCGACATACAAAACATGTAGGACTTTATATAAGGGCAGTTGAGGGCTCAAGTTAGCCTCCACACTCAGACACCAAATGCACGCAAAACTGGTTCTCATATTAGGCAGTTTCAGAACTGAAGCCAATTGAGAATCATTAAGCCCTAATAGACATGATTTCTATGTGACATTGGATTCAAACGCACATGCATAACGTTACTGCTTTTAGTGGCAGTGGTCCATCTGCTGTTAACACCGGTTTTAGATACCAATTTTAGAAAAAGTGGTAGGCATGATATCTAATAGTGACATAGCTAACAAATGAGAATAGTTCTGGAAACCCAGCCTTGACAAGGGGATAAATAATACTAAGCAAGTGATAGTATCCTATAGGTAGGATTTCTAGCGATTGACAATCTAACCATGATTTTATAACAGATTATCTCTTTGAGAAAGTTATCTAGGCGGAGCAATAACGATAATAGAAGCTAATTGATTAATTAGGTCCTATAGACATGGTTTCTAGGTGAAAATCAACAGAACATAAGCTAGTGGAATCCTATAGACATGGTATCTATTGAACATGAAGCAGTTATGCAAGTTGAAAGAATGTTTACTTCCTATAGGCATGCTGTCTAGTAACACACAACAGTAGTCATGAGAATAAATAAAGCATTTGAACTCATGCTTTTATTGTAGACAAGTAGTGTGTGTGAGAGTTTCCTAAAGTCATGGTTTCTACTAGTGAAAGTTAAATGGCATATACAACAAGTCAAGTAAATCACATGAATTCTATGGGCATGTTTTCTACCCTTGCTTGCAAATAGTAGAGTATACATGTTCCTCAATTTCACTAACACCTCCAATTATTTATTACAAAGTTATTGCAGACCAGATGATGAATGTAATTACAAAATTATACAAGCACTAGTAGTAGGCCCACATCAGACCCAAAAGGAAATACTCAGCATTGCTTGGGCCTTCAACAACTCTCCTAGCATACCCAGATTTCCAATCAGGGAACTATATTCATCAGCACAACCCAGAAGCCATAGAGGTACTCAAGCCAAACAAAACAACCATAGATTGACCGTATTACCCAGACATTGAATCACTTAAACCAAACAATTTACATATTCAGTAGACAATAGGAAGAAAGGAACTGAGTGTCAGATATATTCAGGTTTCAGTAGTAAAGAGAGTGGCTAAAAGACCCAAAATCCTAGTGTGTCAGAGTTCACAAAGGTCTCAAATGGACCCCAAGCAGTGCTCACACTAGGGAGGTCAGTAGTAAGAGTCTTGGTGGCCTTGGCTTTCAGCCGGCCAAGTTCACAGTAGCACAGGTAACAAATGAGAGGGAATGGACAATGGTTAAGGGACAGAAGTTGAGGAAATACACTTATTGTTTAGAAAAAAGACGTAGAAGAGTTGAGAACACAAAACAGTTAATCAAGAAGGTCAACAGAACGTAGATACAGGTTATACATTTAGCATAAAAGTAGCACATTGGAAAAAATGTATTGAAAGAGTTAGGGAGAAACTAGTTCCCTGAGATTACAAGATCAAGCTGATTATCCTACTACGGTGCATATTATCAAACAAGTCTAAATGGGGTACTAACTTGAAAGACTTCAAGCTTAAAGGTATGAATTATGCTAAGTATCCATCCCAATATAAAAATAAAGACATGCTAATTCATCACTAAGTAAAACAGTATCAAACATGGTATGGAAACACAAACTAAGATAACCATTCTAAAGGTTTCAAACGATTACTAAGTATATAGGATTAAGCAAAACAAAGACATACTGAGAGACACATTAATAGGGGAACATATCATAGTTGATAGAAAAGGTCTTAACATAGATTAGAACACATTACATATGTGAGGTATTCATTACAGGGATTCAGAACAAAGTAGTAAAACAAGCTCATGTCAAATAACAAATGTAGACCTTCAGGCATCAACAAGTAGACTAATATGAACTTAAGAGGGTCTAAGTCATTCAGGTGAAGCACGTTCAAATGACATATCATAATTGGCATCTTTTAGGTAAAATCGGATACTAAAGAGGCTCAAAACATATGCAAAACTAACAAATTTGCATATAGGAGCAGCCTAGAACACATTAGCTAAACGAATTTAAGAGGGTTCAAATTATTCAAGTGAACATATTCAAGTAACACATCTTAGAACTGGCAGTATTAGGTAAAATTAAATGCATAAAGAGGTTCAAAACAGATGCAAAACTAACAAAGTTACATACAAGAGTAACCCAGAACATTTTAAGCCACATATTTCAGAAGTAAGCATATGCAGACCATGAATACACAAGAATGAAGTTGTAAAGGCCAAATGACTTGCCAGTTAAACGGACAACAAGAAAGAACAAAATGCCACGGTATTCTGAATATAAACAAAGAACAAAAACCCAGAATCTTAATGCGTCAAAGTTCCCAAGGGCTTCAAAGGAACCCCGGGCAGTGCTCGTACCAAGAAAAGGTTGAAAAATTGAATCCCGGTGGCCTTGACTTTCAGCCGGCCAAGAATCAAAGTACAGAATAAGAGAATGAGAGAATAACAGAACAATAGCTCCAACTTTTTTAGTGAAAATCTAGAGATTAATGTCTGAATTAAAGGGTAATGGGGAGGGTTTATATAGTAGTAGATATTCGGCAAACAAACAAGGAAATATTATAAAATCAACATAAACAAGGAAATAATATCATACAGAATCAGTAAAAGTCAGATTAGGGAAAAATTAGGTAAACCTTAGCTGACAGAAATTGGAGATTTGCCCAAGATCATGGCTAATCGGACCCAATATAGCCTTGCCATGATGCACATGGACGAGATTTTGTCCAGATTCAAGCGATTGAAGTTCAATGGACCCAAATCTGGGAGACAACACTTGCGAAGTTTAGGCAAGTACTAAGTGATACCATAGCCTTGCAAGTAGTACCGAGATAACACATAAAAGGTACGGAAATCATGGAAAGAATCCATGATTGAGATGGATTTGGAGAAATTGAGAGGTCTTCTAGGGTTTCTGAGGAGAGGAGAAGAGAGGATTCAAAGGCGGGGCCTGGGAGTAAATGATAGGGTTTTGGGGCGGGTTAGGTTAATTAAAACGGGGGAATGGCTATGGGCCGTTAATCATTTGAGATCAACGACCAAGATTAGAGGAGAAGCGGGCGGGTCCCGACCGGGTTATAACTAAAGGATTCGTTTGGTCTTGGGCAAAGGGGTTGGGCTAAGGATACTGGGCCAATTTTGGTCCAAAAGTTAGTTTAAATCTGGGCTATTATTTATCAAAAATTATTAATAAATAAATAAGAATATTATTGATGCAATAAAATTATTAAAAATAATAACTTAGTATTATAAAAATACAAAATGCTATTTTGACAGAAATAATATAAATAAAGAGCATTTATGTTTGAATATGGGCTATTACAACAAAATTGTGCAAATAGCCTTTTAAATACTAATGTATTTATACAAAAATAAAGTAAAATATTTGAAACATGTGTTATAGGTGCAAATAATAACTTTAGGTAACTAAGTCATCACAAAATAATTTGAGGGAGTAATTAATAATTATTCAAGTAATTTAAGTACATGGAAATCAATTTAAAAACTCTAAAAATTATGGAAAATTATAGAAAATGCTCATATAGATTTTTAAACTAAATATTGATGCAAAAAAAATTATATTTGAAAGTATATATAATATTTGAGAAAATATGAGGGCAAATTTGGGTATCAACACTTGTAATTGTCTGTATTTGACTACTTGTTGTTTCATCATGTGTTTACTATTTGTTTCCTTTACTGTTTAATTTCCGTTGTTAACTTACATTATTGAACTGATTATCTATCATTTACTTCATTTGTTTTCCATTATTAGACTATGCTATACTTTGTTCAGTTTTTCTTATCATAGTAGGTGTCTTGACTACGATCTCGTCACTACTCTACTAAGGTTAAGCTTAATACTTACTGGGTATAATTTTGTTGTTCTCATACTATGCTTTTATACATTTTTGTGCATATCCAGGTACATCATCCCATGCCGGACATTAGTGATCATTCAGTCATTTTGGAGACTTCAAGGTATATCGAAGCTCATAAGTCTCAGAGACACCTTCAGGCATTTCCTTATTATTTTTTATCCTACTATCATATAGTGTTGTATTAGAGATTTTAGCACATATCTATAGAGCTTATGACTCAGTTTCATCGGGTTTTCGGAGTATTGTAGTTGTGATTCAGTATTGAGATTATTATGAGACTTAATAGTTTATATCATATTTTCAGTCTTTATTTTTGTTATGTTCTCTTGTTTGTTAGGCTTACCTAGTCTTAGAGACTAGGTGTCATCATGACATCCTAAGGTGGAAAAGTGGGGTCGTGACAAAACGGCTATGCTACAAGGACTTCTTAACATCTTGCGATTAGGTGAACGTGATTCTTCTAATATTAGGAAATAAAATTGCCTTCCAAGTTCTTTTATTGGAGGGCCCTAGGATATGCGTTAATGGTACATGGATGTTATTGCGTTAGTGCAACACTTCAGTAAATCGGATTTATTTACAACTATGAAATGTAATCCCTCTTGGGAGGAAATAAAGGAACATTTAGCCTCAACTGATGAGGCCCATAATAGGCATGATTTGAGTAGCCGAATATTTAGAGCCAAAATAGAGTAATTCAAAAAGGATATACTAAAGCGAAATATCTTTGGCATGATTGTAGCTTTTTTGTAGATTGTAGAGTTCCAAAAGCGAAGTTAACTCACGCTTATTCTTTTATAATATTAACTAATGAATACAAGTTACTTACCCCTGGAGGCCTACGATAATATTGTTAGACACCTGATGAAAATGCTGAACCAGATTTATATTCACTTGTTCTTAAACACATGATGCATTATCCATGCAGTAATCTAGATCCAACAAATTCTTGTATGAAGAACAAGATTGCTGTAAATTCAAATATCCAAAAAGCTTTGCGGATCAAACATCTAAATGAATAGAATCTTACCCAATTTATAGAAGACGTAATACAAGAGTGATAATGTAACAACCCGAACAATTATTTTGAGCTTTAGCGTGTCGTTTAGCAATTTGAGGACTTGAGTAGCTTCACTTCAGGTATTATGACTTGTACGTGTGGTCGTAATTATATTTCGGTAAGTTCGGAGTTAAATTGGGTAGAAAATTCTAATTTCGGAAGCTTTAAGTTAGAAGAATTGACCAAGGTTTGAATTTTGAGCAAACGACCTCAGAATCGGGATTTGAAGGTTCCAATAGATTCGTATGATGATTTAGTACTTGGGCGTACATTCGGGTTGAGTATTAAATCACCCGAGAATATTTCGGCGCTTATTATGGAAAGTTAACATTTTGAAGGTTTAAGAATTTCTTAAGTTTGGTTTGAGGTGGACTTTGGTGTTATCGATTTTCGTTTGGGATTCCGAGCCTTGGAATAGGTTCGTATTATGATTTATGACCTTTACGCAATGTTTGGCATCGCTCTGGAATTTTTTGGTATTATTCGGACGCGTTCGTCTAAGTTTGAAACTGTGAAAGTTAAAGAAGGCTTTCAATCATTGATTCATAGTTTCGATGTTGTTTGGTTTGATTTGAGGCCTTGATTAAGTTCTTAACGCTTTTTAGGACTTGTTGGTTTGGTTGAGGTCATGGAGGCCTCGGGTGGATTCTGGATGGTTAACGGGTCGAGTTTAGACGAAGCATTTGTTAGAGTTCTTCCTTCTAGTGCAATCGCACCTGCGGAATTTGGCTCGTAGGTGCGAGCTCGTAGAAGAGAGATGGGCTTCGCAGAAGCGGCTAGGCGTGACTGGGGCAGTGGTCGCAGAAGTGGACAGGTGGTCCGCGAAAGTGGAGTCGCACCTCCGGCTAATCGATCGCAGAAGCGGAAAGTGAGAGGGAGGGCTGCTTCGCAAAAGCGACAGTGTTCCCATAGAAGCGAGTGCACAAAAGTGGATCTTTTGTCCACAGAAGCGAGGGAAACCGCAGAAGCGAAAGGGAGCATCGCATTTGCGGAGCCGCAGAAGCAGCTATTAGACAGCAGATGCAAAAGGTCGTTGGGCAGTGTGTTCTTTTAAACCGGGGGTTTGGCCCATTTTCACTTCATTTCTCCTCCATGGTAGCCGATTTGGAGCAATTTCGGAGTGCCATATTTATCATCTATTATGGATTAAGTGATTTCTTCACATTGTGAGTTAATACATGGTTTATATATGGATTTAAGAATGAGTAATTGTCAAAATTTGGGATTTTGGTGGAAAACCTAGAAACTGGTATTCTAAGATTTTGACCACGAAATTGGACATGGAATTTGGGATACATTATATATTTGAGTTCATGGTGTTATGGGTAAAGTTTATCTACGAAAATATTCGGAATCCGGGCACGTGGACGTGAGGGTTATTTTTGTTGGCTTTTTGAGCGGAGTTGGGAATCATTATAAATTGTTGTATTATATGTATTGAGGTATATTTTGATTGGTTTTCACGTTATTTGACTAGTCTTGGAATGATGTCCATTGATTTGAGGTGTTTGAGAGGTGTTAGAGCCGGTTTTGGAACTTAAAAGCGAGGTAATTCTCATGTCTAACCTTGTGAGGAGGAAACTACCCCCAGGTACTATTTATCGTTATGTGCAACTAGATGTGGGTGCAACATACGCACGAGGTGACGAGATTTCGTATGTAGCTAAAGCACGTTTACGTCCGGGTAAACTTAAGACTTTATCATGTAATAATTGAATTATTTGAACTCGCTCTGTTGGCTTAATAACTGAAATTGATTTAGAAATAAATATATTTATACTAGGCCGAGCCTTAACACTTTGAGTTGTGGGCGAGTTATTTGATAATTGGTAAAGATTATATTCGTTCTATGCTCATGTACTATATTGTAAACACGTGTCTTGTAATTTGGTAACTTTCTTCCTTTCTTGTGGAGCGTGCCGAATGCCTTGGTAGTATATAGATGCATCTATGGTTCGTGTCGCACGACCCTCGGCAATGTACACATTATTTTGGATTGAGCCGAACGAACTCGGCAGAATCGTACGTTATATCACTAGTAGTCTAAATATTCACGAGCTAAGTTTTCCACTGATGTCTGGTATTCTATATGGTATTCCTTATTTATTTTATATTGGCACTTGACATTTATGAGCATTTAATGTAGAGTACGAGATTTAGAAATTCATTCTCTAAAATAAATATTTGGAAGATTATGTAACTTACAGATTTACCCCATCAATGTCGTATGCTTCATAACTTCTTATGTTTATTATAATGCTTTATTAGACCTTTAGTAAGTGTCGATGTGGACCCCTCGTTACTACTTCTCCGGGGTTAGGCTAGATACTTACCGGGCACACGTTGATTTATGTACTCATGTTGCACTTCTGCACTAAATGTGTAAGATCTAACAAGTGCATTAGGTGATCACCTTGGCACGTAGGCGCATCCGTTGAGGAGACTTTGCGTGAGCTGTAACTCAGGCTACACATCGTACTCCACCGTACCCTGTAAATTCTATTCTATACGATTTAATTAATAGATATTATGATTTCAAAAGTAATAAAATGAGTAAATAAATTGATAAATAAACGTTGGCTTGCTTGATGGTGGCGTTAAGAGACATCACAGCCTATAGTAGATTTTGGATCGTGACAGGTGGTTAAAATATGAGAACAATACTTGGATAACTCATGAGTTGTTCCATATAATCCTGTTTTTGCTCGAAAAATTTGATTGCCATGTGAAATGTGATTGTCTGGTGGGAACGGGTTGCACGCCGCAACAAGGAGTAATAAGGGTCGACATGTGGGATCGGGTTGCACGCCGCAACAGGAGAAATAAGGGTGACATATATATATGGAGGAGAAATAAGGGTGGACATGTGGGATCGGGTTGCACACTGCAACAAGGAGCAATAAAGGAGAATATTTATGTTTTTCTGGTTATAAAATAAAGACTGGAATACTCACTATTTTCGGCTCTTACTGTTATTTTAAGTGAAATTCTGGAAATTTTTGTAAGGAATGGTTATAGCTGAGATCAGGAAAAGTTAGCTGAGTTATTTTATTAATTGCTGCAAGTTACTGTTTATTTAGTTTAGTATTCCCTCCTTGATTTATTATGCACTGCTTACAGGTTACATTATAAATGCCCCGTCGCACGGAGACACGAGGTGGATCTGCTGGTGCCCGTAGATTCCTGGAGTCTTCTCCCATATATACATTTACTATTTTACTTAGTTCAAAACAGACATATACATTTTCTTTCAGCCAATTACTTGTAGTATTCTTTAATAGTTCGTGAATTGTGACTCTAGACCCTAGGTAGCTAGATATTATAATTAGCTTCGAGTTTCGTTTTATTATGTCTCACACTATTCGGAATTCGTTTATTTGATAAATTTAGATCTAATATTATATCTTAATTATTTTAAATATTGAATCCCTCTAACATTGTCTTGCATGTCGAGTGTGGTATTAGGCGCCATCACGATCCCGAGGATAGGGAATTTGGGTAGTGACAAGTTGGTATTAGAGCACTAGGTTGCCTAGGTCTCACAAATAACGAACAAGATTAGTAGAGTCTGAGGGATCGGTACGGAGACGTCTGTACTTATCTCTCAGAGGCTATAAAGTTAGGAACAAAACCCATTTTATTTCTACTCTATCGTGCGGTTCTTACTACCTCAAATACTGATTGAACTCTTCTATTCTCTCGCATATGGCGAGAACACATGCTTCTTCTTCCGCTGACCAACAATCCGGTCCTCCAACAACAACATCTCCTACTAGGGGCAGAGGCCGAGGCCATGCCAGAGGTCGAGGCAGGGGCAGGACTCAAACCATTTCTCAAACAGCAAACCAACTGTGGAAATCCAGATAGAGATTAATGAGGGGGTTCCAGCTCAGACCGTTCCAACGGAACCAGATCAGGTCCCAGAGGAGTTTATTGATATCCCGGTACTTTAGGATGCTTTGGTATGACTAGTGGGACTTATGGAGCGCACTCCCCGTGGCAGCAACCATATCTCAGGCTGGAGGAGGGGTCCAAACTCCTGCTACTCACACTTTTTATCAGACTACTCCTCGGATTCAGACCCCAGCCACCAATCCAGTTGGGGTAGTTCAACCTGTTGCTGCAACCCCGCTATTTGATG
This sequence comes from Nicotiana undulata, assembly GCA_005239495.1. NCBI lineage: Eukaryota > Viridiplantae > Streptophyta > Magnoliopsida > Solanales > Solanaceae > Nicotiana > Nicotiana undulata. The sequence continues at coordinate 72,284 of ML264022.1, read as the reverse complement.
GGGAATTTATGTCCTCAAATGCTTTGTGGAGATTAGACAGGTTCATCAAGCTTTTCCCTGTTCATTTCAGTGGTTCTACTTCAGAGGATCCTCAGGAATATCTTGATAGTTGTCATGAGGTTCTTCAGAACATGGGTATTTTGAAGACCAATGGGTCCACTTCGCCCCTTTTAAGATGACTGGTCCCGCCAAGAAATGGTGAAGGGATTATTTGTTGACTAGACCAGTTGGGTCACCTGCTTTAACTTGGGATCAATTTACACACCTCTTTTTGGAGAAGTTTCTACCTATCACTACCAGGGAGGAGAACCGTCGTTAGTTTGAGCGTCTTCGGCAGGGAAACATGACGGTTACCCAGTATGAGAATCGCTTTATGGATTTGGCTAGACATGCTATTCTTTTGTTACCCACATAAAGAGAGAGAGGGTCAGGTGATTTATTGAGGACCTTGCTCAACCCATCAGGTTGCAGATGGCTAATGAGACAGGGACCTAGATTTCCTTTCAGGATGCGACCAATGTGGCCAGGAGAGTTGAGATGGTTCTTGAATTTGGAGGTCAAGGGTCAATAAAGAGGCCTCGCCATTCCGGTGGATTCAGCGGTGCCACATCCGAATGTGGGGTTAATTTCAGTAGAGGCCATTCTTCCAAGCCATTCCATTAAGCACTTCAGGCTTCACATGGTACCTTAGGTGGTCGTGGTTCTTATACGCCTCTTTCTGTTCAGCCAATATATAACGCACCATCAGTTCCTATCAGAGCACCTTCTCTGCAGAGTTATTATCGTGGTCAATCGGCTCGTCAGGGTCAACCTCTGTATCAGGAGGGATGCTTTGAGAGTGGTGAATATGGGCATATCAGTAGAGCTTGTCTGAGATGGGTATTCAACTTCAGTACCAGGGTTCTCGTGCCATAGTTCTGGCACAAACTGCAGCACCACCTGCCCAGCCAGCCAGGGGTAGGGGTCAGGTAGCCAAAGGCAGGGGCCAGATTGTTAGAGGTGGAGGCCAGGCTGCTAGAGGTAGAGGCCAACTGGTTAGAGGTGGAGTTCCGCTTATCAGAGGTCCTCCCAGAGATATAGTTTAGGGTGGTGGGGCCCATCCCCGATTGTATGTATTTCCATCCAGACCTGAGGCGGAGTCCTCCGGTGATGTTATTACAGGTATCATTTCCGTTGGCAATAAAGATGCTTCAGTTCTGTTTGATCCGGGGTCTACTTACTATTATGTATCATCTTACTTTTCTTCATATTTGGTTGTGCCCCGTGATTCCTTGAGTGTCCTTGTTTATGTGTCTACGCCCGTGGGGGTTGCTATTGTTGTAAACTGTGTGTATCGTTCATGTGTAGTCGTTATTGAGGGTCTTGAAACTAGTGTAGACCTTTTTCTTCTTGACATAGTCGATTTTGATGTCATATTGGGCATGGATTGGGTGTCACCTTATTATGCCATCTTGTACGGTCATTCCAAGACAGTTATGTTAGCCTTGCCAGGGTTGCCTCGATAAGAATGGAAAAATACTCTTGGTCATTCTCCCAGCAGAGGGATTTGTTATGTCAAGGCTCGTCGCATGGTTGAGAATGTATGTTTGGCTTTTTTGGCTCATATTCGTGATTCTAATGCTGAAGTCTCTTCGATTGATTTGGTGCCTATTGTTCATGAGTTTCCCGAGGTGTTTCCTGCAGACCTTCCAGGGATGCCACCCGATAGGGATATTGAATTTTGCATTGATGTGGCTCCGGGCACTCAACCCATTTCTATTCCTCCATACCGAATGGCCCCACCAGAATTGAAAGAGCAATTTCTTGCTTGATAAGGGCTTCATTAGACCTAGCATCTTTCCCTGGGGTGCACCGGTTTTGTTCGTGAAGAAGAAGGATGGATCTATGAGGATGTGTATAGATTACCGGCAATTGACTAAGTCACTGTCAAGAATAAATATCCATTGCCGAGAATTGATGAGTTATTTGATCAGCTTTAGGGTGCCAGGGTGTTTTCGAAAATTGATCTGAGATAGGGCTACCATCAGTTGAAGATTAGGGCGTCCGATGTTCCTAAGACAGCCTTTCGGACAAGGTATGGGCACTACGAATTTCTGGTGATGTCCTTTGGCTTGACTTATGCCCCTGCATCCTTTATGGACTTGATGAATCTAGTTTTCAAGCCTCATCTAGATTCCTTCGTAATAGTTTTCATTGATGATATTCTAATATACTCCCGCAGCCGGAAGGAGCATGAGCAGCACCTCCAGATAGCGCTCCAGACTTTGAGGAATAATCAGTTGTATGCAAAATTTTCAAAGTGTGAGTTATGGTTGGATTCAGTAGCTTTCTTGGGTCACATTGTATCAGTAGAGGGTATTCAGGTAGATCCTAAGAAGATAGATGCAGTCAAGAACTGGCCTAGACCCACTTCGGCCACGGAAATCAGGAGCTTCCTGGGTTTGGCGGGTTACTGTCATCGGTTTGTGGAGGGGTTTTCATATATAGCAGCCCCAATGATTAAATTGACTCAAAAAGGTGCCCCATTCAAATGGTCGAACGAGTGTGAGGCGAGCTTTCAGAATCTCAAGACAACCTTGACTTCAACACTAGTGTTGGTATTACCATCAGGTTAAGTGAAATTCTGGAAATTTTCGTAAGGATTGGTTATAGCTGAGATCAGGAAAAATTAGCTGAGTTATTTTATTAATTGCTGCAAGTTAGTGTTTATTTAGTTTAGTATTCCTTCCTTGTATTATTATACACTCCTTACATGTTACATTATAAATGCCCCTCAATAGCCTCGTCACTACTTCGTCGAGGTTAGGCTCGGCACTTACCAGTACATGGGGTCGATTGTACTGATACTGTACTCTGCACTTCTTGTGCAGATCAAAGTTCCGGCCAGAGTTGAGTTTCGAGTAGTAGCTGAGCATTCACACGGAGGCACGAGGTAGATCTGCTGGCGTCCGTAGATTCCTGGAGTCTTCTCCTATATATTTATTTACTATTTTACTATGTTCAAAACAGACATATACATTTTATTTCAGCCAATTACTTGTAGTATTCTTTAGTAGTGCGTGAATTGTGACTCCAGACCCTGGGTAGCTAGATATTATAATTAGCTTCGAGTTTCGTTTTATTATGTCTCACATTATTCGGCATTCGTTTATTTGATAAATTTAGACCAAATATTATATTTTAATTGTTTTAAATGTTGAATCCCTCTAACATTGGCTTGCCTAGCGAGTGTGGTGTTAGGCTCCATCACGATCCGAGGATTGAGAAATTGGGTAGTGACAACAGACGATGTTAACATAATTTTTCAAAATGAATAGAACAAATGTAGAGGCTACAGAGCTAATTTGTTATACCGGTAATTCTCTGAATATTTTGTTTGGTCTGCGACGAACACGATGTGGACATGTTGAAACAAGGACATGCTATTGGTCATGATGTAATATGTCATCCAACAGAAGGAGAACGGTATTATCTTAGAATGATGTTAATGAATATTAGACGACCAAAATCTTATAGGGATTTACTAACTGTTAATGGAGAACGTTGCAGAACCTCTAGAGAATCAATAGTAAAATGAGGATTGCTACAAAGTGACAATAGTTTGATTAAATGCATGTCAGAAGCAACAAGTTACCATATGCCATACAATTTGAGACGTGTATTTGCCACACTACTGATTTATTGTAATTCTACCAATCAAAAACAAATGTGAGAGCAATTTGAAGAGCACATGTCCGAGGAATATACATTGTTACCCAATATTCACAAACAAGATATTTGATACCGAGTTTTAAACCATATTAACGACATATTACACTCCATGGGTGGCGACGTAAATGAATATCAGCTCATTCCAGAAAATAATAAGACCTTATGTAGCTGCAAAAGAGGCAAATGAGGTACAACTTTAAAAGGACCATCACCGTTACTAAAGAGGATATACTATTACAAAAAAAAGTTGAATAAAGATCAACTTAAGTATACAATGTAATTACAGAGAGAATTTTTTCAAACGAAGCGTTGGCATTCTTCGTTGATGGTCCTGGAGGAACATGGAAAACCTTTTATACCGTACATTGCTGGAAACAATACAATCTAAAGGGTATATAGCATTGGCAACTGTCACTTCTGGCGTATATACTTCTTGGTGGACGAACTGCACATTTGCATTTTAAAATTCCAATAAATACTAATGATAATTTCACCTGCAACATCAACAAACAAAGCTCTCTTGTCTGGTTGATTCATGATGCAAAATTAATTATATGGGGCGAAGTATCTCTAGCGAAAAAGAGAATGATCGAACTACTTGATTTAACTTTTAAAGGACTTAATGGATTCAACAATACTATTTGGTGAAAAATTAGTAGTATTCGGAGGTGACTTTAGAAAAACATTGCCAGTAGTTCAAAACGGAAAAAAGGAAGATTTCATTAATGAAGTTGACTATATTCTCATATCTGGGAAGAACTTGAAAGGTTGCGGTTATTCGAAAATATGATATCGAAAGATGATCCTTTATTCTTGTAATTATTTGACGAGAATAGAAAATGGAGAAGAAAAGGTAAACTCAACAAATAAGATTGAAATCACAGCTTCTTTCATCATTCGTTATACAATTAAAAAGGAATCTTTGGATAAACTGTTCACGATAACTTATCCATATTTATATACTCCCTCCGTTTCAATTTATGTAAACTTGTTAGACTGGACACAGGGTTTAAGATGAAACGAAGACTTTTGGAATTTGTGGTCCTAAACAATTCAAAAAGGGTTCTAGAATATTTGTATGGTTATAAAAGCTTCTCATTAAGGGTAGAATCGGAAGTTAAAGCTAAATTGTTTCCAAATTTAGAAAGAGGTTATTCTTTTTGGAACGGACCAAAAAGGAAATAAGTTCACATAAACTGAAATAAAGGAAGATTTATTTTCCTCCTCATCATGTACAAGCTCCCGTGTTATCTTAACAGCTAAGAATGATCCTGTTGACGAGATCAACGACATGTTTGTTGCTCGCTTCCTAAAGGAAGAAAAAAACTTTTATTGGCATTATGAGACCATTGAGCCTGGTGATCAATCACAATTTGAGGATCTGTTGCACAGTGTAAATCAAACTGGTTTGCCGCCTTACAACTTAACATTGAAAAACAATGCCCCATTATATTGTTACGAACTTTAAATTCGTGAGATGGTTTATGGAACGACACACGTTTGACTTATTATGTTTTTAAAGCATATTTCATTAGCGCCAACATTTCAGTTAGTGACTTTAAGAATAGATATGTGTTTATCCCAAGAATACCACTATTATCATCCCAAGATGAAAAAATGCATATTCTGTTTAAAAGGACACAATTATTTGCAAGATTATGCTTTGCTATGACTATAAATGAAACGCAAAGTCAGACATTAGATTTTGTACGATTTATTTGCAGCAACCTGTATTTTTGCATGATGAATTTTATGTCGTTTTGTCCAGAGCAAAGAGTTCGAACGGTGTGAAAATACTAATTTGACCCACTATACCAGGTAGTTGCGATGATCACTACACTAAAACATTGTTTACAATGAAATTATTCAAAAGGCTATTTTATGAGAATACTTCCACAAGAGAAAAATACTATTCTAGCTAAAAAATAAAACAACTGACGTAGGATGTTGATGATGTGCAATTCGATCGGTAGATGATACCCTTTTGGCACGACTGCTTCAACCAAAGACGAATCGGTAAGAAGTTGCTTCAGGCCGTGATGGTGTCCAATACCGTTGCTAGACAAGCCGACAGCGAGTAACTTAATAACATTTCCATTTTTTACAAATTTCCCATATAATGATTTTTCCTTAACTTAAAAGATTTGATAAAATACTGATTTAAATTAATATGTGAAACTAGTAGAAATATTTAATAACAAAGGAATAGAATCCAAAGCCATAAATGTACTATTACATGCCAAGATCTAGTGTCACAAGAGATTATACAAAAGAATGTCTATCCTACTGTCCGAAAAGAAATAGACCGATTCCAAAATAAAACGGAATGTTGATGAACAACTCAGAAAGGCAGCTCATCGTGGAATCTCGAACCAAATCAAGGATGTGTGCTGGGTGCGTATCCAGATGCACCTGCCTCAGATCTTGCATAATTAAGTGCAGAAGTGTAGAGTGAGTACATAAAATAATATGTACCCAGTAAGTATCCAATCTAACCTCAAAGAAGTAGTGACGAGTGGTCGATTTGACACTTAGTAAGGCTAATGACAATAAATTGAAATCATAAGTAACCATGGATTACAAAAAATGTGCTAAACTCAACAACATAAGATGATAATATCCTTTTCACAATTATTATTTCCAAATAATCAACATGCGCAAATAATACCGAAGTCGCACAGCCCGAACCAACACAATAATAATTAAATGTGCACTGCCGAGGGTCGAACGACGCGAATCATAGATGCATCTATTTGATCTACCGAGGCACTCGACCCACTCCACAATAGAAAATACTTAAATAACACCAATTTTCGATAACAGTCAAGTGTTCTATTCATAACCTCAAATGGGTGAAGACTTATCCTTTTGGAGTTCTTTACAATTTACAGAATTATGATTTAAGCAATTTAATTGACAAGTAAAAGGCGCAATTATTTCAAGTATAGCATGATAGGAGTCCTGCACTATCCGGACTTAACATAAATATTAGCTACGCACGGACTCTCGTCACTTCGTACGTATGTAGCCCCTACAAATAGTCACATACATTATTTAATTTGCCTATGGGGAGATTTTCCTCTTATAAGGTTAAAAAAGAGACTTACCGCGTCTCAAGGATCACTTCCCGACTCAAGTACATGCTCAAACATCTGAATTTGGTGCCAAACGGCTCGGAATTAGTCAAACATTATATAAATTAATTAATCTATGCTCGAAAGTTCATATCCCAACTATTAAAGTGATTACCCAATCTAAAATGCTAGATTCTAAAAATTCTTTGCGGGCCCACATGGCCGGATTCCGAAAATATTCGAAGGAAGTTGTTACCCACAACCTAAGGAACATAAATATATACTTTTCACTAAGTTTCATGATCATTATCGTGGTAAAATCTCATTTTCGTTAAACCCTAGGTATTTCTTCTAAAGCCATGATTTCTATAAATTTTCATGTTGAAATTTACCCCGAATCTATGTATTAAACTCATATTTAATAGAAATTACTTACCTCACAAAGCTAGGTTTAAATCCCCTCCTAAAAAGCACTTAAATCACCCAAGAGTGGAAGAAAATGTGATAAAAATGGCCCTAGCCCGTAATAAATGAGGCTCACTGCCTCCAGCGGTTTCCGCACCTGCAGTCAAAGGGCCCAACTTGTGCCCTCGCTTCTGCGGACAAGGGCCTGCTTCTATGGAAATCACTGGGCTGGCTGTGGGTCGCTTCTATGGACGGGTTCCCGCTTCTGCGGAGGATGGGCTACACCTGCGGAACCTGGGCTGCCCTTCCTTGGCCGCATCTGCGAGGCTTGGTGTGATGACCCAAAAGGTCATCCCGTGTGTAACGACCCGACTGGTCATTTTGCGTGTTCGGACCCCCTTCCCTTAAATAAGACTTTCTGTAGCGGCTTATCGTGATTTTTGACTTGCAGGGACAGGTGGTTCGGGATTTGAAAGTGTTTGGAATAGTATAGGAACACTTGGTTCCTTAAGGTTGGCTTTTAAAGCCAAGTTTGACTTTGGTCAACATTTTGAGTAAACGACCTCGGAATCGAGTTTCGACGATTCCAGCAGCTTCGTATGATGATTTCGGACTTGTATGTATGTTCGAAATGGGTTTTTGATGACCCGGGAACGTTTCGACGCCCGATAGCGAAATAGAGTTTCCTTAAGTTTGAAATGTGGTTTGGAACGTGATTTTATGTTATCGAGGTGCGAACAGAATTCTGAGATCGGGAATAGTTTCGTTATGTCATTCATGACTTGCCTGCAAAATTTGGTGTCATTCCAAGTAGTATAGGTCAGTTCGGCGCATTGAAACCAAATTCAAGAACTTAGAAATTCTTAAGTTTGATTCTAGGGGTTTTGAGGGGTGATTTTGAGATTTAGCGTTGTTTCGGGAGTTTCGAAGGCTCGAGCAAGTCCGTACTATGATTTAGGACTTGTTGGTGTAATTGGACGGGGGCTCGGGTGGGCCCAGGTGCCTTTCGGACACCATACGAGGCCAAAAACCAGCTCAAAATGTAGCTGGTGCACCTGATCTGGTAAGACCGCAAGTGCGGTTGCCCAGCCGCAGGTGCGGAACCGCCCCTGCGGTCCCAGCCTCGCAGGTGTGGGGATTCCGCAGGTGAGGATTTAATTCCGCAGGAGCGGAACCGCAAGAGCGGAACCGCAGGGGCGATCTCCAGCTCCGCAGGTGCGGGCCCAGTCTTCCTCGTCCAACTCCGCAGGTGCGAGTCCCAGCTCGCAGGCGCGAGACCGCAGGTGCGGTCCTCGAGCCGCAGGTGCAGAACCCTTGTAGGCCAGGCAGTGCACTTTCACTAAAACACGGGATTTCCTTCATTTTTTCCATTTTTCACCACCATTGAAGACTTGAGAGCTTGGGAAGAACTCTCCACCACCTAGCTACTAAGAGGTAAGTAAATTCTTTTAAAATGTTAGATTATTACACCAAAACTTAGGTAGATTAACATCTAAATAGTGGAAATCATAGGGGTTAGAGTGAAAACTTAGGATTGATGAACTTTAGGGAATTTCACCACTTTTCTACCATGAAATCATATAAAAATTATATATTAATGACCCTTAGGCTATGGGTGAGTGTTATCTTCGAAAATTTCCAGAATCCGAGCATGTGGGCCCGGGGGTGTATTTTGGGATTTCTTCAAGAATAGTGAATTTACTAAATAAGTAGGAGAATTTCCATACCTTGAGCATGCATTGACATATTTATATATCATTTGACTAGTTTCGAGTCCTCGGGTGTAAGATTTGGAGTTTCGGGCGCGTTCTTGTCCGGGAAGTTGATTCTACGCGAGGTGAGTCTCCTTTCCAACCTTGTAAGAGGGAATTGTCCCATAGGTAAATGTAAATGATTGAATTGTCCTTATTTGCGGGGGCTACGTACGCGCAAGGTGACGAGAGTCCGTGCGTAGCTACTACTCTATTGCGTCGGGTAGGATTTAGGATCTCACAAGCATGCCTTTATGTGCTTTACCTGTATCGTTATATGTGTTCCTAGTTGCTTATTCCCCTTGAAATTAACATGATAATTTCGGAAGCTATGTGTAAGTTTAAGTGTTTAAATCCCTGAATTTAAGAATAATCCTTGATAAATTCCTGAGTTCCCTGATAATTCTGTGTATGTCTACGAGCACCTGTGTCACATGTATAATTCGTGAGCGAGGTAGACTTATATTTATGTCAACTGCGTCGCATGATCGATTCGCGAGCGGGGTAATAGATGCATCTATGGTTCGTCCCGCTCGACCCTCGGTAGTGAACATTTAAATTTCTGTGTCGCTTCGGCCGTACGCCTCGGCATATTATATACTATATGCTTGATTGAGAGTCTTATTATTATTATTACCAATTAAATTGTTTTGTGAGAAAGAAACTTGTGATATCTGGTAAATATTGTTACTTGGCCCTTGCAGGGAGATCGTAACTTTATATACTGATGCTTCATGTCTACTTGCTTCCCATAAATGTCATTACTGTTTAGATTCATTAAATCATATTATTGATGACGACCCTAGTGAGTAACACGTCTACCTCTCGTCACTACTTCTTCGAGTTTAGACGGGATACTCACTGGGTACATATTTGCTTATATGTACTCATGCTACACTTCTGTACTTAATTGTACAGGTTCTGAGGCTGTTGCACCTGGTCACTATTCCGGTGCCCGTCATTGAGAGTACTATCTGGACCCGACTACACGGTGAGCTGCTTTTTCCTGGCGTTCCTCAGCAACACTGTGGAGTTTCTATTGCTTTTGGGCTATTTCTTTCTACCCCTTCCAGACATTTGTACATTCATTTTAATTATTTTTTATATTTCACTAGTCGCCTGTGGGCTTGTGACATTAGGTCTTGGCATACGTAGTTGGTTTTTCCTAGTATTTTGCTATACTGTATACGTTGGCAAACGATTTTTGAGTTACTTTAAATCAATTTTCCTTACTTCCTCACTTTCATTAAAGGACTTCTTAAATTAAAAACTGGACAAGTTTTTGAACATCTCATTTGTTTAAGTAATTTCGCTAGTAACTAGTTTGGCTTGCCCGACTTCGGTGTTGGGCGCCACCACAACCTGAGTAGGAATTTGGATCGTGACAACCTGGTATCAGAGCTCTAGGTTCACGTAGGTCTCACAAGTCACAGGAAAACCTATTAGAGTCTTGCGGATCGATATGGAGACGTCTGTATTTATCTTCGGGAGGCTACAGGGTGTTAGAAAAATCTCTCATTATTATTTTTCTATCGTGCAGTCGATGGTCTTACTAAATCTCACTCTTCTACTCTCTCACAGATGGTGAGGCTCGTGCAGCCGATATTCCAAGCCCGGGAGATGCCACTACCCCCATAGTCTGAGGCCGTGGCAGAGGCTGGGGGAGGGCAGTGGCCTGAGGTAGGGGACGGGGGTGTCCCAGAGTTACTCCATTAGCACCCCAGAGGGTCCTATCCCTTAGGAGCAGGGTGAGGTGCACCCAGCAGATCCAGCTCTGATGGATTTTATGACTGCATCAGGCTTCCAGGAGGTCATGGGCCGTATGATGCGGTTTATGGATACTATGACTCAGGCTGGTTTATTTTCAGCGGATCCTGCTAAATCTCAGGCGAGAGGGGGAGTTCAGACCCCTACCACCCAGGCCGCAGGTCATGCAGCGGCAGTATATCAGACTCCGGGTACTCTGCCCGCGGGTGGAGCACAGCCAGCAGTAGCACCTGAGCTTAGACCAGCCGCGGACGGTGATCCGCAGAAGCTACTTGATAGGTGGACTCGGTTGCACCCTCCTGCCTTCGATGGTGAGAGGGGCGAGGATGCCCAGGATTTTATTGATAGGTGCAGGGACAGGTTGCACAACATGAGGATCTTGGAGTCCCACGGAGTTGATTTCACTACTTTTCAGCTAGAGGGCAGGGCTAGCAGGTGGTGGCAGTCATTCATCCTGGGTAGGCCAACAGGTTCCCTTCCTCTCATATGGGAGCAGTTTACTCAGCTATCCTGGACAAGTATATTCCACCCTCCGAGAGGAAAGAGTTGCGGTATCAGTTCGAGCAGCTGGAGCAGGGGCAGATGACAGTGACAGATTACGAGGCCAGGTTTTCAGAGTTGTCCCGTCATGCCCTCATGATTCTACCTACAGAGGCTGAGAGAGGGCGGAGATTCGTAGCTGGGTTGCACTCAGGTATTAGGGCCAACATGGCCTGAGAGGTGGAGATGGGTACTCCTTATCAGCTTGTGGTCGAGATAGCTCGCCAGATTGAGGGTTACCGATCGAGTGGAAGAGAGCAGGGTCAGCCGGATAAGAGAGTTAGATTTTCTGGGGATTTCTGAGGCGCCCCAGGCGGAGGTAGGGGTCAGTTCAGCAGAGGCCAGCCTAGTAGGCCTCCATATTCAACTCCTCCACCACCTCCCGGTGGTGCTCCAGTGAGGCCTTATTTCAGTTCCATGCCGGAGAGTTCTTATTGCCCACCAGCTATCCAGGGTTCCTCCGGCGGGTATTCAGGTCATCAGGGTTCCCCCAGTCCCTACTTCAGTGCTATGCCAAAGGTTTCTCACCGTCCCCCAGCTATTCAGGGTTCTTCTTCTTCAGGGCAGCAGTCCATGCCTCCAGTGAGATGCTATGAGTGTGAGGATTCAGGCCATATGAGGAGGACTTGTCCCAGACTTCGGGGCAAGGCTGTTCAGCAGAGTTATCAGCCTACATACTCAGCACCGGCGCTCCGTCCACCCAGAGGTGGAGGACAGGCTGGTAGAGGTCGTCCCAGAGGTGGAGGCCAGTCAAGGGGAGCTCAGTTAGCTCCTATTCAGTTCAGTGGAGGTCAGTCTTTAGGTACTCTAGTCATATTCTATGTTATTCTGGACCGAGCAGATGCAGTGGCCTCAGACGCCGTGATCACAGGTACTATTTCAGTATGTGGTAGGGAGGCATCATTGCTATTTGATCCGGTATCTACTTATTCATATGTGTCAGCCTTATTTGCTTGTTTTCTGGATGTTCCTTGTGAGTCCTTGGATTCTCCTACATATGTGTCCACTCCTGTGGGCGATGTGGTAGTAGACCGGGTCTATCGATCTTGTGTGGTCACCTGTTTGTGGGTTCGAGACTAGAGCGGACCTTCTATTGCTCAACATGGTTGATTTTGAGATCCTCCTGGGCATGGATTGGCTATCTCCTCATCATGCCATCTTGGATTGCCATGCCAAGACGGTTACTTTGGCCATGCCCGAGTTGCCTAGGTTGGAATGGAGAGATTCCTCAGTTAGTGCAACCAGTAGAGTTATTTCCTTCCTGAAGGCTCGACATATGGTCGAGAAGGGTTGTTTGGCGTATCTTGCTTATGTGCGGGACACCACCGCCGAGATTCCAATGATTGATTCAGTGCCAGTTGTTCGAGAGTTTGCGGATGTCTTTCCTTCAGACCTTCCGGGCATGCCTCTGAATCGAGATATCGATTTTTGTATTGATGTGGCTCCAGGCACTCAGCCTATTTCTATTCCCCCGTACCGTATGGCTCCAAAGGAGTTGAATGAGTTGAAGGAGAAGCTTGAGAAGTTGTTGGCTAAGGGGTTTATCAGGCCGAGTGTATCGCCGTGGGGTGCTCTAGTTCTATTTGTAAAGAAGAAAGATGGGTCTATGCGGATGTGCATTGATTACCGCCAGTTGAACAAGGTAACTATTAAGAACAATTATCCATTGCCAAGAATTGATGATTTATTCGACCAGTTGCAGGGTGCCAGGGTCTTCTCTAAGATTGATTTGAGATCGGGGTATCATCAGCTGAAGATTCGGGCTTCGGATGTTCTGAAGACGGCCTTTCGTACGAGATATGGCCATTATGAGTTCTTGGTGATGTCCTTTGGCTTGACTAATGCCCCGGAAGCATTTATGGACTTGATGAACAGGGTGTTCAGGCTGTATATTGATTCCTTTGTCATCGTCTTCATTGATGACATTTTGATTTACTCACGTAGCCTGGAAGAGCACGAGCAGCATTTGAGAGTTGTGCTCCAGACCTTGCGAGCATAGAAGCTATATGCTAAGTTCTCCAAGTGTGAGTTTTGGTTATATTCCGTGGCAATCATGGGGCATGTGGTATCCGGAGAGGGAATCGAGGTCGATCCTAAGAAGATTGAGGCAGTTCAGAGTTGGCCACGTCCTACTTCAGCGATATAGATCAGGAGTTTCTTGGGTCTAGCATGCTACTACCGGCGATTTGTGGAGGGATTTTCATCCATTGCAGCCCCACTGACTAGGTTGGCTCAGAAAAATGCTCCATTTCGGTGGTCCGATGAGTGTGAGGCGAGCTTTCAGAAGCTCAAGACTGCATTGACTTCAGCACCAGTTCTAGTATTGCCTTCCGGTTCGGGGATGTATACAGTGTATTGCGACGCTTCACGCATTGTCTTGGGGTGTGTATTGATGCAGGAAGGGAGAGTTATTGCTTATACTTCGCGCCAGCTGAAGGTTCATGAGAAGAATTGCCTTGTACACGATTTGGAGTTGGCGGCGATTGTTCATGCTCTTAAGATTTGGAGGCATTACTTATATGGGGTGTCTTATGAGGTTTATACAGACCACCGCAGCTTGCAGCATTTGTTCAAACAGAGGGATCTTAATTTGAGGCAGCGTAGGTGGCTTGAGTTACTAAAGGATTACGACATCACCATTCTCTATCATACGGGCAAGGCGAATATAGTAACAGATGCTTTGAGTAGGAAGGCAGAGAGTATGGGTAGCTTGGCTTATATTGCAGCAGAGGAGAGACCGCTAGCCCTGGACATTCAGTCCTTGGCCAATCGCTTGGTGAGATTAGATCTTTCAGAGCCTCGTCGAGTTCTAGCTCATGTAGTTGCTCAGTCTTCATTATTGGGGGAGATCAAGGCTCGACCATACGATGATCCATGTTTGGCAGAACTACAGGAGACAGTGGTTCAGGGTGGTGCCAAGGAGGTTACTATGGGCGAGGATGGTGTTCTGAGACTTCAGGGTCGATTGTGTGTTCCTAATGTTGATGGCTTGAGCAGAGGATTCTAGAAGAGGCACACAGTTCTCGATATTCTGTTCATCCTGGTGCTATGAAAATGTATCGTGATCTGAAGCAGCATTTCTGGTGGAGACGGATGAAGAGGGACATCGTGGAGTATGTGGCTAGGTGTCTTAATTGCCAGCAGGTTAAATATGAGCACCAGAGGCCAGGGGGCCTACTTCAGCAGATTCCCATTCCTGAGTGGAAGTGGGAGCGCATTACTATGGACTTCGTGGTTGGGTTGCCACGGACGTTGCGGAAGGTTGACGCGGTTTGGGTTATTATGGATAGGTTGACCAAATCAGTGCATTTCATTCCTGTGGCCACTACTTATACTTCTGAGAGACTAGCCCAGATCTACCTTCGAGAGATTATCCGATTGCACGGTGTACCGGTGTCCATTATATCTGATCGAGGTCCTCAGTTCACCTCGCACTTCTGGAGAGTATTGCACAAAGAGATGGGTACTCAGGTTGATCTCAGCATAACATTTCATCCACAGACTGATGGTCAGTCAGAGCGCACTGTTCAGATATTGGAGGACATGCTCAGAGCATGTGTGCTTGATTTTGGAGGCCGGTGGGACCAGTTCTTGCCCTTGGCCGAGTTTTCTTACAATTATAGTTATCAGTCCAACATCGAGATGGATCCATTTGAGGCTTTATATGGTCTGCGATGTCGTTCTCCTATCGGGTGGTTTGAGCCTCGTGAGGCTAAGTTATATGGTGTAGACCTGGTGAGAGATGCCTTAGAGAAGGTGAAGTTAATTTAGGAGAGGCTCCGCACAGCACAATCCAGACAGAAGAGTTATGCGGATCAGAGGGCACGTGATGTGTTATTTATGGAGGGAGATAAGGTTCTGCTGAAGGTTTCGCCGATGAAGGGTATTATGAGATTCGGGAAGAAGGGAAGGATGAGCCAGAGGTTCATAGGTCCTTTCGAGGTATTGAGGCGAGTTGGTGAGGTTGCTTATGAGCTTGCCTTACCTCCCAGCTTATCGGGATTCCATCCGGTATTCCACGTATCCATGATCCGGAAATACCATGATGATTTCTCTCACGTTGTCGATTTCAGTACTATTCAGTTGGATGAGAGGTTGGGCTACGAGGAGGAGCCAGTTGCTATTGTTGATAGACAGGACCACCAGTTGAGATCTAAGATAAATTCTGCTGTAAAGGTCCAGTGGCGATGCCAACCGGTCGAGGAGGCGACTTGGGAGTCCGAGGAGGACATGCGGAGCAGATACCCACACTTATTCAGCACTACAGGTATGATTCTAGATCCGTTCGAGGACGAATGTTTGTTTAAGATGTGGAGAATGTAACGACCCGACCGGTCGTTTTGCGTGTTCTGACCCCGTTCCCTTAAATAAAACTTTCTTTAGCGGCTTATCATGATTTGTGACTTGCGGGGACAGGTGGTTCGGGATTTGAAAGTGTTTGGAATAGTATAGGAACACTTGGTTCCTTAAGGTTGGCTTTTAAAGGCAAGTTGGACTTCGGTCAACATTTTGAGTAAACGACCTCGGAATCGAGTTTCGACGATTCCAGCAGCTTCGTATGATGATTTCGGACTTATACATATGTTCGGAATGGGTTTTTGATGACTCGGGAGTGTTTCGACGCCCGATAGCGAAATAGAGTTTCCTTAAGTTTGAAATGTGGTTTGGAACGTGATTTTATGTTATCGAGGTCCGAACGGAATTCCGGGACCAGGAATAGTTCAGTTATGTCATTCATGACTTGCCTGCAAAATTTGGTGTCATTCCGAGTAGTATAGGTCGGTTCAGCGCATTGAAACCGAATTCAATGACTTAGAAATTCTTAAGTTTGATTCTAGGGGTTTTGAGGGGTGATTTTGAGATTTAGCGTTGTTTCGGGTGTTCCGAAGGCTCGAGCGAGTCCGTATTATGATTTAGGACTTGTTGGTGTAATTGGACGGGGGCTCGGGTGGACCCAGGTGCCTTCCAGACACCACACGAGGCCAAAATCTAGCTGAAAATGCAGCTGGTGCACCTGATCTGGTGTGACCGCAGGTGCGGGACCGCCCCTGCGGTCCCAGCCTCGCAGGTGCGGGGATTCCGCAGGTGTGGATTTAATTCTGCAGGAGAGGAACCACAGGTGCGGGCCCAGTCTTCCTCGTCCAACTCCGCAGGCGCGAGCCCCAGCTCGCAGGCGTGAGACTGCAGGTGCGGAACCCCTGTAGGCCAGGCAGTGCACTTTCACTAAAACACGGGATTTCCTTCATTTTTTCAATTTTTCACCACCATTGAAGACTTGAGAGCTTGGTAAGAACTCTCCACCACCTAGCTACTAAGAGGTAAGTAAATTCTATTAAAATGTTAGATTATTACACCAAAACTTAGGTAGATTAACATCGAAATAGTGGAAATCATAGGGGTTAGAGTGAAAACTTAGGATTGATGAACTTTAGAGAATTTCACCACTTTTCTACCATGAAATCATATAAAAATTATATATTAATGACCCTTAGGCTATGGGTGAGTGTTATCTTCGAATATTTCCGGAATCCGAGCATGTGGGCCCGGGTGTATATTTTGGGATTTCTTCAAGAACAGTGAATTTACTAAATAAGTAGGAGAATTTCCATACCTTGAGCATGCATTGACATATTTATATATCATTTGACTAGTTTTGACTCCTCGGGTGTAATATTTGGAGTTTCGGGCGCGTTCTTGTCTGAGAAGTTGATTCTACGCGAGGTGAGTCTCCTTTCCAACCTTGTAAGAGGGAATTGTCCGCATAGGTAAATGTAAATGATTGAATTGTCCTTATTTGCGGGAGCTACATACGCGCAAGGTGACGAGAGTCCGTGCGTAGCTACTACTCTATTGCGTCGGGTAGGATTTAGGATCTCACATGCATGCCTTTATGTGTTTTACCTGTATCGTTATATGTGTTCCTAGTTGCTTATTACCCTTGAAATTAACATGAGAATTTCGGAATCTATGTGTAAGTTTAAGTGTTTAAATCCCTGAATTTAAGAATAATCCTTGATAAATTCCTGAATTCCCTGATAATTCTGTGTATGTCTACGAGCACCCGTGTCGCATGTATAATTCGTGAGCGGGGTAGCCTTATATTTATGTCAACAATGTCACATGATCGATTCGCGAGCGGGGTAATAGATGCATCTATGGTTCGTGTCGCTCGACCCTCGGCAGTGAACATTTAAATTTCAGCATCGCTTCGGCCATACGCCTCGGCATATTATATACTATGTGCTTGATTGAGAGTCTTATTATTATTCTTACCAATTAAATTGTTCTGCGAGAAAGAAACTTGTGACTTTTGTTAAATATTGTTACTTGGCCCTTGCAGGGAGATCATTATCTTTATATACTGATGCTTCATGTCTATTTGCTTCCCATAAATGTCATTATTGTTTAGATTCATTAAATCATATTATTGATGACGACCCTAGTGAGTAACACGTCTACCTCTCGTCACTACTTCTTCGAGTTTAGACGGGATACTCACTGGGTACATATTTGCTTATATGTACTCATGCTACACTTCTGTACTTAATTGAACAGGTTCTGAGGCTGTTGCACCTGGTCACTATTCCGGTGCCCGTCATTGAAAGTACTATCTGGACCCGACTACACGGTTAGCTGCTTTTTCCTGGCGTTCCTCAGCAACACTGTGGAGTTTCTATTGCTTTTGGGCTATTTCTGTCTACCTCTTCCAGACAGTTGTACATTCATTTTGATTATTTTGTAAATTCCACTAGTCGCCTGTGGGCTTGTGACACTAGGTCTTAGAATACGTAGTTGGTTTTTCCTAGTATTTTGCTATACTGTATATGTTGGCAAACGATTTTTGAGTTGCTTTAAATCAATTTCCCTTACTTCCTCACTTTCATTAAAGGACTGCTTAAATTAAAAACTGGACAAGTTTTTGAACATCTCATTTGTTTAAGTAATTTCGCTAGTAACTAGTTTGGCTTGCCCGACTTCGGTGTTGGGCGCCACCACGACCTGAGTAGGAATTTGGGTCGTGACACCGTGTAATTTTAACTAAATATGTGTTTCGAGGCCCTGAAAGCCTCCGTTTATCTCACCTCAATATGCGTGCGCAGCCCGGGCGCATAGCTTGGGAACCTTTATGTGGAAAATTGATAAAATGTTGAATTTATGATGATTACTTGAATACAGTTGACTTTGGTCAATATTTTGGTAAACGGACCCAGACCCGTGATTCGACGGTCCCTGAGGGTCTGTAGGAAAATATGGGACTTGGACGTATACCCGAAATCGAATTCCGAGGTCCCAAGTCCGAGAAATGAATTTTTTAAGAAAATTATTTTCTGAAAAATATAAAGGCTTTTGAAAATGAAATTTGATGTGAAACCTGTGTGATCGGGATCGTATTGTGATTCCGGAGCCTGGAACGGGTTCAATATGTTTATTACGAGTTATTTGTGGAATTTGGTAAGAAACGGACTAAGTTTGACGTGATTCAGACTAAAAGTGGAAAAATATGAGAGTTTAAGATGTTGTGAAATACTACAATGATTTCGAGGCCTAATTCGTGGTTTTTGATGTTATTTTAGTGGTGTGACTGTACGAGTGAGTGCGTAGGATGTTTTTGAGGTTGTGGGTATAATTGGTGTTGAGCCCCGGGGGTTCGGGGGAGGTTCGGGTAGGTTCCGGGGTGTTTTTCGACTTAGAACACAGCAGTTGCAAATTAGAAAGGGGACCAGGTCTCTAAACATGTAGCGAGGTCCGCGGTAAACTTTTCGCGGTCCTAGGTGGACCTTCGCGGTCGCGGTCTCCCTAGCGCGGTCCGCGGTGGGGGAGTTTAGAGAGGTTCCATAGTTGAGGCCTTCACGGCCGCGGTCGCCCTAGCGCGTTCCGCGGTGGAATCTTTGGGGTCGCGGTAGCTCTAGCGCGGTCCGCGGTGGAGGCCTAGGAGGGATATATATAAACGGGATTTTCAGTTATTTTCTATTTTTCAAAACCCTAAAAACATAAGAGGCGATTTTCTAAACACTCTTTCTTCTCCAAAACATTTGTAAGGGATTTTTCTTTACTCCTTAACTTCTTTTCACAAGATTCCATCTGAGAATCTAGGGTTTTCATGGGGGAATTGGGAATTTTGGGTAAAACCTAAGAATATTGAAATTTGGGAATTGAGACCTCAATTTGGGGTCGGATTTCAAAACTAATTATATACATGTGCTCGGGGGTGAATGGGTGATCGGGTTTTGGTCCAAATTTCAAGTTTGGACCAAGCAGGTCCGGGGTCGATTTTTGACTTTTTGAGAAAACTTTAGCAAAACGCATTTCCAAGCATTTGAACTTATTCGTTTAGCATTTATTGATATAATTAAGTAACTTTTGGCTAGATACAAGCGAGTTGGTGGTGGAATCAAGAGGTAAAGCGGTAGTAGAGGCTTGATCGTGTTCGTGGCATCGAGGTAAGTGTTTGGCCTAACCTTAGCTTGAGGGAATATGTGTTGAGTCATATGTGCTACTTGTTTATACCATGTTCAATGTATAGGTGAGGTGACGAGTACCTATATATTGTTTGTCAAGCATGCCCGTGAGTCGATTTTGATGTATTACATGTTTTCTTCGATATTCATTGTGTTATGAAGTAGATTTCATTTTGGAAGCTATTCAATTGTTTAAAATACTTGATAAAGGACATGTGATAAGTTTTTTTCAGTTGAGGATTGTTTTTATTGAGTTATATACTCGAAAGAGATTGGTTATAGCTGAGTCCCTTGCCGGGACGGTATCATTTCGATTGTTGTTCCCCTGCCGGGTGGTTATGAGTTGTACTTCCTACTGTCGATTTCCTTGCCAAGTTGTTGTTTGATATTTATTGGGTGAGGAAGAGTGTAAAGCACGAAGGGTGATGCCATGTATTCATTTCATTCATTGCATTGTGAGGAAGAGAGTAAATGCACGAAGGGTGATGCCGTGCCATGATTTTACATTGAAAAGAATGAAGGAACATGCCGTGCCCTTTTATTTATTTATTGCATTGTGAGGACGAGAGTAAAAGCACGAAGGGTGATGCCGTGTATTTATTTCATGTATTGCATTGTGAGGATGAGAGTAAAAGCACGAAAGGTGATGTCGTGCACTTGTTTTGGTAAGGATGAGAGTAAAGCACGAAGGGTGATGCCGTGTACATATTTGTTTGTGTTGTTACTTCCTGTTGACTTTTTTTACTCTTCTATATTGTTGCCTTGCTCAGTGATTCATTACTATTCTCTCTTGTTTTCCCATTATTTGTCCCCTGTCTTGCCGTACTTAATTGTTTATTTCCTATTATTTCCCTGTTATATATTGCCGTACTTAATTGTTTATTTCCTATTATTTCCTATTATTTCCCTGTTATACAGGTAATTTGTTATTGTCGTGTCTAGCCTCGTCACTACTTCGTCGAGGTTAGGCTCGGCACTTACTCAGTACATGGGGTACATGGGGTCGGTTGTACTGATGCTACACCTGCACTTCTTTATGTTGTGCAGATTACAGAGCCGGTCCTAGTGGACACTGATAGAGGGAGTATCCTTCAGTCCACACAGGCGACACCGAGGTAGTCCCGCAGACGTTCGTGGGCCTTGGCGTCACCATCTATATTTTCCTTTCTGTCTTATTTGTATTTCCAGACAGTTGTACTTGTTCATTTCAGACTCTTGTTGTAGAAATCTTAGATTGTCTGTGAGGTTTGTGACACCAGTTCTGGGGGTTTATGTACGGAAATTTCGTAATATTTATTACGTTAAGTTGTTAAACTCGTAGCTTCCGCATACTTATTTAATTGTGCATGCTTAGTGTTTCCTTTTTGATGTCATAAATGAAGAAGATATTAAATTTCACCCAAAACGTTGGCTTGTCTAGCGGGTTCAACGTTAGACGCCATCACGGCCTGAAAGTGGGATTTCGGGTCATGAAAAGTTGGTATCAGAGCTCTAGGTTGCTTAGGACTCACAACTCACGGACAAACTTGGTAGAGTCTGAGGGATCAGTACGGAGACGTCTGTACTTTTCCCCAGTGGATGCAAAGTTAGGAATAACTTCACTTTTTCCTCTTCCATGTTGTGCGATTTGAATTCTAAATGCTGATTGAGTCTCTATTCTATTCTCTCGCAGATGGCGAGAGCGCGTGCTTCCTCATCTACTGATCAGCAGCCCGATCCTCATGTTGCAGCTCTTATGAGGGGCCGAGGACGAGGTTGTGCTAGAGGCCGAGGCAGGGTAGGGCTCAACCCAGAGCAGTAGGCCCAGTAGAGGACCCACAGGTAGACTTTGCCGGTGAGGTTCCAACCCAAACGGTTCCAGTTGGACCAACTCAGGTCCCAGAGGGGTTCATTGCCACCCCAGTTCTCCAGGACGCTCTTGTGCGCTTAGTGGGACTTATGGGAGCGTGGCTCAGGTCGGTCTTCTTCCTACTGCACCAGCCGTCTCTCAAGATGGGGGGGGGGGGGGGAGTAGACTCCTGCTACTCGCACACCAGAGCAGTTAGCCACTCAGTTCCAGACTCCAGCACCTCAGACAGCTAGAGCCGTTCAGCAGGGTATTGTAGCACCGACAGTTGAGGGAGCAGCCATGTCTGCTGATGCCCTATGGATATTGGATCAGTTCACCAAGTTATTCCCTACTACTTTTACTGGTGCACCGTCAAAGGATCCCCGGGATTACTTGGACAGTTGTTATGAGGTTCTTTGGAACATGGGCATCGTAGAGTCCAATGGAGTTGATTTTTCTGCGTTTCGTCTTTCTGGTACTGCCAAGACTTGGTGGAGGGACTATTGTTTGACCAGACCAGCTGGGTCTGAACCTTTGACTTGGGCTCAGTTCTCCGAGTTGTTCTTGGGGAAGTTTCTTTTAATTACTCAGAGGGAGGATCTTCGGAGGCAGTTTGAGCGCCTCCAGCAGGGATCTGTGAATGTTACACAGTATGAGACCAGGTTCATCACTCTAGCCCGGCATGCTATCATGATACTCCCTAGGGATCGAGAGAGGGTGAGGAGGTTTATTGAGGGGTTGGCTCAACCTATTAGACTCCAGATGGCCAGAGAGTCAGGTACTGATATTTCATTCCAGGAGGCGGCCAATGTGGCCAGGCGTATTGAGATGGTTTTGTCACAGGGCAGTGGTCAGGGGGATGACAAGAGACCTCGTCATTTCGGTCGATTCAGTGGCGACTCATCTGGGGGCAGAGATTCTTTTGGCCGAGGTCATCCTCCTAGACCATACCAGTCGGCACTTCAGGTATCCCTCAGTGCACCACCACCTCCTATTAGTGCACCACCAGGCACCGCCGCTTCAGGGATTCCAGGGTGGTTATTCTGGTTGACAGGGACAGTTCCAGAGCCAGCAGTCTCAGCAGTAGAGGTCTTGTTACTCTTGTGGTGTTTCGGGGCACATTGCTAGATATTTCCCCCGAGCCTCTAGTAGCTCTCAGCATCCGGGTTCCCGTGCTATGATTTTCGCACCAGGTGCACCCTCGCCTCCTCAGCCAGCTAGGGGTTGATGTCGAGGTGCCATAGGTGGTGGCCAGACGGTTAGGGGTGGAGGTCAGACTATGAGAGGTAGGGGTCAGCCCGCAGTAGGTCGACCTAGCGATGTTCAGGCTGGAGGGGCTCCGCCCCGATGCTATGCTATTCCTGCCAGGCCTGAGGCTGAGGCCTCCGATGCAGTCATCACAGGTACGGTTTCATTTTGTAGTGGAGATGCTTCAGTTTGTTTGATCCGGGGTCTACATTCTCCTATGTGTCTTCATATTTTGCCCGTTATTTGAGTATGCCCCGTGATTCCCTGAGTACTTCTGTATATGCGTCTACCTCGGTGGGTGATTCTATTGTGGTAGATCGTGTCTACCATTCATGCTTAGTGGTTATTGGTGGTTTGGAGAATCAGGTAGATCTTTTACTTCTTGATATGGTTGACTTTGATGTTATATTGGGGATGGATTGGCTATCTCCCTACCATGCTATTCTGGACTGTCATGCCAAGACTGTGACCTTGGCCTCGCCAGGAGCACCTCGCTTGGAGTAGAGATGGACTCCTAGTTATTCTTCTGGTAGAGTTATTTCATATATGAAGGCTCGGCGCATGGTCAAGAAGGGTTGCTTGGCCTATTTGGCCCATGTTCGTGATTCTAGTGCCGAGGTTCCTTTTATGGAGCATGTGCCCGTGGTTCGTGAGTTTCCAGAGGTATTCCCTGCTGACCTGCCGGGTATGCCACCCGACAGGGATATTTATTTTTGTATTGAGGTAGCTCTAGGCACTCAACCCATTTCTACTCCGCCGTATCGTATGGCCCCGCCAGAGTTGTAGGAGTTGAAGGATCAGTTGCAGGATTTGTTGGATAAAGGCTTCATTAGGCCTAGTTTTCTCCTTGGGGTGCCCCAGTGTTGTTCGTAAAGAAGAAAGATGGCTCAATGAGGATGTGTATTGACTACCGGCATCTGAACAAGGTTACTATTAAGAATAAGTATCCTTTGCCGAGGATTGATGACTTATTTGACCAACTTCAGGGTGCTACAATGTTTTCCAAGATAGACTTGAGATATGGATACCATCAGCTGAGGATTAGGGTGTTTGATGTCCCTAAGACAGCCTTTCGCACTCGGTACGAGCATTATGAGTTCTTGGTGATGTCATTTGGGTTGACAAATGCCCCCGCTGCTTTTATGGAGTTGATGAACTGAGTGTTCAGGCCCTATTTGGACTCGTTTGTTATAGTCTTCATTGATGATATTTTGATTTACTCCCGTAGCCGAGAGGAGCATGAGCAGAACCTTCGAGTCGTCCTCCAGACTCTGAGGGATAGTCAGTTGAATGCCAAATTTTCTAAGTGTGAGTTCTGGTTGAGTTCGGTTGCATTTCTAGGCCATGTGGTATCATCAGAGGGTATGCAGGTGGATCCCAAGAAGATTTCAGCAGTCGGAGATTGGCCTAGGCCCACTTCAGCTACAGAGATTTGAAGTTTCTTTGGCTTAGCAGGTTATTATCGCCGATTTGTGGAGGGTTTTTCATCTATCGCATCTCCGATGACCAGGTTGACTCAGAAGGGTGCCCAGTTCAGGTTGTCAGACGAGTGTGGGGCGAGCTTTCAGAAGCTCAAGACAACCTTGACCACGACACCGGTGTTAGTTTTACCCACAGGCTCAGGGTCGTATACCGTGTATTGTGATGCTTCACGGGTTGGACTTGGTGCAGTGTTGATGCAGGATGGCAAGGTTATAGCTTATGCTTCACATCAGCTGAAGGTTCATGAGAAGAACTATCCAGTTCATGATTTGGAGTTAGCAACTATTGTTCATGCGTTGAAGATTTGGAGGCATTATCTGTATGGGGTGCCATGTGAGGTGTTCACGGATCATAAGAGTTTGCAATATCTATTCAAGAATAAAGAGTTTAATATGAGGCAGAGAAGATGGTTAGAGTTGTTGAAGGATTATGACATTACCATCTTATATCATCTGGGGAAGGCTAATGTAGTGGCCGATGCTTTGAGCCGGAAGTCAGCCAACATGGGTAGTCTTGCCTATCTATCAGTCGGAGAGCGACCGTCTGCTTTGGAGGTTCAGGCCTTGGCCAACCGATTTATGAGATTGGAGGTTTCCGAGACTGGCAGCGTCTTAGCCCATACTGTGTCTCGGTCCTCATTGTATGATCGTATACGAGCCAGGCAGTATGATGATCGTCATTTATGTGTTCTTAGAGATACGGTTCGGCACAGAGGTGCCAAACGGGTCACAGTTGATGATGAGGGAGTTTTGAGGATGTAGGGTCGTATTTGTGTATCGAATGTTAATGGTATTCATGAGTTGATACTGCAGGAGGCCCATAGTTCCCGGTATTCCATTCATCTGGGCGCCACAAAGATGTACCAGGACTCAACATTATTGGTGGCGGAGGATGAAGAAAGATATTGTAGCATATGTAGCTCGGTGCTTGAACTGTCAGCATGTTAAGTACGAGCACCAGAAAGCCAGTGGTTTGATGCAGCAGATCGAGCTTCCCGAGTGGAAGTGGGAGCGTATCACCATGGATTTTGTAGTTGGACTCCCACGGACTCAGAGAATGTTTGATGCGGTGTGGGTCATTGTGGATAGGTTGACCAAGTCAGCGCACTTCATTCCTGTATCAATTTCGTATTCAGCGGAGAAGTTGGCAAAGATCTATATGAGAGAGATTGTTCGATTGCATGGCGTGCCCGTATCCATTATTTCAGACCGAGGTACTCAGTTTACCTCCCATTTCTGGAGAGTGTTTTAGCGTGAGTTGGGCACACGGGTTGAATTGAGCACAACATTTCATCCTCTGACGGACGGACAGTCCGAGCGTACCATTCAGATTTTGGAGGATATGTTGCGGGAATATGTCATTGACTTTAGAGGATCATGGGACCAGTTCTTGCCCTTAGCTGAGTTTTCCTACAACAACAGTTATCAGTCCAGCATTCAGATGGCTCCGTATGAGGCATTGTATGGTAGGCGGTGCCGGTCGCTAGTCGTATGGTTTGAGCCGGGAGAGGCTAGATTGTTGGGTTCTGAGTTAGTCCAGGATGCCTTGGACAAGGTGAAGGTCATTCAGGATAGACTTCGTACAGCTCAGTCCTGGCATAAGAGTTATGCGGATCGTAGAGTTCAAGATTTGGCATTTATGATAAGAGATCGGGTATTTCTTCGGGTGTCTCCCATGAAGGGCGTGATGAGGTTCGGAAAGAAGGGCACGTTTAGACCTAGGTACATTGGTCCATTTGAGATCCTTGATAAGGTAGGGGAGGTGGACTACAGACTTGCTTTGCCACTGAGTTTATCAGTCGTACACCCTGTGTTTCACGTATCTATGCTTCAGAGGTATATTGCAGATCCATCTCATGTACTTGACTTCAGTGGTGTCCAGTTGGACAAGGATTTTTCTTACGAGGAGGAGCCGGTAGCCATATTGGCTCGGCAGGTTCGTCAGCTGAGATCGAAGAGTTATCCTTCGGTGCGTGTGCAGTGGAGAGGTCAGCCTGTTTAGGCAGCGACCTGGGAGTCCGAGTCCGATATGCGGAGCCGATATCCCCATCTTTTCTCCGATTCAGGTACCTTTATATGTTCGTTCGAGGACGAACATTTGTTTTAGAGGTGGAGATTGTGATGACCCAAAAGGTCATCCCATGTAATTTTAAATAAATATGTGTTCCGAGGCCTTGAAAGCCTCCGTTTATCTCACCTCGATATGCATGCGCAACTCGGGTGCGTAGCCGGGGAGCCTTTATGTGGAAAACAGATAAAATGTTAAATTTATGATAATTACTTGAATACAGTTGACTTTGGTCAACATTTTGGTAAACAGACCCGGACTCATAATTCGACGGTCCTGGAAGGTCCGTAGGAAAATATGGGACTTGGACGTATTCCTGGGATCGAATTTCGAGGTCCCAAGTCCGAGAAATGAATTTTTAAAGAAAATTATTTTCTGAAAAATATAAATGCTTTTGGAAATGGAATTTGATGTGAAACCTGTGTGATCGGGCCCGTATTGTGGTTCCAGAGCCTGGACTAGGTTCAATATGTTTATTATGAGTTATCTGTGGAATTTGGTAAGAAACAGACTAAGTTTGACGTGATTCGGACTAAAAGTGGAAAATATGAGACTTTAAGATGTTGTGAAATACTACAATGATTTCGAGGCCTAATTCGTGGTTTTTGATGTTATTTTGGTGGTGTGACTGCACGAGTGAGTCCGTATGATGTTTTTGAGGTTGTGTGTATAATTGGTGTTGAGCCCCAAGGGTTCGGGGGAGTTTCGGGTAGGTTCTGGGGTGTTTTTAGACTTAGAACACGGCAGTTTCATATTAGAAAGGGGACCAGGTCTCTGAACCTGTAGCGAGGTCCGCGGTCGACCTTTCGCGGTCCGCAGTGGACCTTCGCGGTCGCAGTCTCCCTAGCGCGGTTCGCGGTGGGGGAGTTCAGAGAGGTTCCACAGTTGAGGCCTTCGCGGCCGCGGTCGCCCTAGCGCGGTCCGCGGTGGAATCTTCGCGGCCGCGGTCGCTCTAGCGCGGTCCACAGTGGAGGCCTGGGAGAGATATATATAAACGGGATTTTCAGTTATTTTCTATTTGCAAAACCCTAAAAACATAAGAGACGATTTTCTAAACACTCTTTCTTCTCCTAAACATTTGTAAGGGATTTCTAACTCATTTTCTTTACTCCTTAACTTCTTTTTACAAGATTCCATCCTAGAATCTAGGGTTTTATGGGGGAATTGGGAATTTTGGGTAAAACCTAAGAATATTGAAATTTTAGAATTTAAACCTCAATTTGGGGTCGGATTTCAAAACTAATTATATACCCGGGCACGAGGGTGAATGGATAATCGGGTTTTGGTCCGAATTTCGGGTTTGGACCAAGCAGGCATGGGGTCGATTTTTGACTTTTTGAGAAAACTTTAGCAAAACTTGTTTCCAAGCATTTGAACTTATTCGTTTAGCATTTAATGATATAATTAAGTAACTTTTGGCTAGATACGAGCGAGTTGGTGGTGGAATCAAAAGGTAAAGCAGTAGTAGAGGCTTGATCGTGTTCGTGGCATCGAGGTAAGTGTTTGGCCTAACCTTAGCTTGAGGGAATATGTGTTGAGTCGTATGTGCTACTTGTTTATACCATGTTCAATGTATAGGTGAGGTGACGAGTACCTATATATTGTTTGTCAAGCATGCCCGTGAGTCGATTTTGATGTATTACATGTTTTCTTCGATATTCATTGTGTTATGAAGTAGATTTCATTTTGGAAGTTATTCAATTGTTGAAAATACTTGATAAAGAACATGTGATAAGTTGTTTTCAGTTGAGGATTGTTTTTATTAAGTTATATACTCGAAAGAGATTGGTTAAAGCTGAGTCTCTTGCCGGGACGGTATCATTTCGATTGTTGTTCCCCTGCCGAGTGGTTATGAGTTGTACTTCCTACTATCGATTTCCTTGCCAAGTTGTTGTTTGATGTTGATTAGGTGAGGAAGATTGTAAATCACGAGGGGTGATGCCGTGTATTTATTTCACTCATTGCATTGTGAGGAAGAGAGTAAAAGCACGAAGGGTGATGTCGTGCCATGATTTTACATTGAAAAGCACGAAGGAACATGCCGTGTCCTTTTATTTATTTATTGCATTTCGAGGACCAGAGTAAAAGAACGAAGGGTGATGCCGTGTATTCATTTAATGTATTGCATTTTGAGGACGAGAGTAAAAGCACGAAGGGTGATGCCGTGTACTTGTTTTCGTAAGGATGAGAGTAAAGCACGAAGGGTGATGCCATGTACATATTTGTTTGTGGTGTTACTTCCTGTTGACTTTTTTTACTCTTCTATATTGTTGCCTTGCTCAGTGATTCATTAATGTTCTCTCTTGTTTTCCCATTATTTGTCCCCTGTCTTGCCGTACTTAATTGCTTATTTCCTGTTATTTCCCTGTTATATATTGTAGAACTGTACAGGTAATTTGTTGTTGTCGTGTCTAGCCTCGTCACTACTTCGCCGAGGTTAGGCTCGGCACTTACTCAGTACATGGGGCCGGTTGTACTGATGCTACACCTGCACTTCTTTATATTGTGCAGATTACGGAATCGGACCCAGTGGACACTGATAGAGGGAGTATTCTTCAGTCAACACAGGCGACACCGAGGTAGTCCCGCAGACGTTCGTGGGCCTTGGCGTCACCATCTATCTTTTCCTTTCTGTCTTATTTGTATTTCTAGACAATTGTACTTGTTCATTTCAGACTCTTGTTGTAGAAATCTTAGACTGTCCATGAGGTTTGTGACACCAGTTCTGGGGGTTTATGTACGGAAATTTCGTAATATTTATTACGTTAAGTTGTTAAACTCGTAGCTTCCGCATACTTATTTAATTGTTCATGCTCAGTGTTTTCTTTTTGATGTCATAAATGAAGAAAATAGTAAATTTCACCCAAAATGTTGGCTTGTCAAGCGGGTTCAACGTTAGATGCCATCACGGCCTGAAGGTGGGATTTCGGGTCATGACACTTGGCTCGCACCTTCGGCTGGCCAAGCGCAGGTGCGGTGTTGACAGATCTGGGGAGCTTCAGCTCCCAAATTGGTCTGATCCTCGTCTGATCGACACTCGGGCCCCCCGGACCCCGCCCGAACATACCCAAAGTGTGGAATCATAAAACGGACTCGCTAGAACTCTCAAAACGCCCGAAACAACATTAAAACTAAGAATCACACCCCAAAACCAATTGATTCAAACTTAAGAACTTCAAGTTCTTCAATTTACTTCCAATGCGACGAAACGTGCGTAGACTACTCGGATTGATACCCAATTTTGTGTGCATGTCTTAAATGACATTACAGAACTATTCCCGATCTCAGAATTTCTTTTGGACCTTGATATCACCAAAACCCGCTCCAAACCAATTTTAAAGAACTTCAAGAACCAACTTTTGATATTAGGCGCCGTAACGCTCCCGGGTCATCCAAAACCCGATTCGAACATACGCCCAAGTCCGAAATTATCATACGAACCTATTGGAATCGTCAAATACCGATTACAAGGTCGTTTACTCAAAATGGTGACCGAGTCAAACTTGACCTTTTAAGCCAACCTTAAGGAACCAAGTGTTCCGATTTCATCCTGAACCCTTCCAAATCCCGAGCTAACCATCCCCGCAGGTCATAAAATAGTAAAGGCACATGCGAGGATTTTTATTTAGGAGAACGGGGTCCTAGAAAGCAAAACGACCGTTCGGGTCTTTACAGAATGCATAGATGTTTTGAGGCAGGCGTTACCTCTATATTTTACAAAATACAAATGTTTACAAAACATAAGTGTAATTGGACTTCTGTAAATGACATGCAAAAAAACAATATGTTAGACTCTACTGACTCATCAGATATACGAGGACAAGCCAATCAGTCCATGAATAATCTTTTTTAACTCATAATTCCAACTTTGTGTTCTAATTGTCACTACATATAATTTATCGAAAAAAGTAATCATCTTATCAGGTTATACATTTTACTATGCGTGTGTGCCTATTTTTTATCTTTCAATATTCTTCTTTTTTATCCAGCGTAGAGTCTGCATAACATATGGAGTACATACTCACAATTAATAGGATCAATCCATGAACAAAATAGTGAACATCAAAGATACAACTCATCGAGAAACCTCGCCAAGGCAAAGTAAAGATGGAAAGACGCGATTCCTGAATGTTGTTGTCCAAGACGAAAGAATAACTTTCTAACTATCGTGTTACTTCATATTATATATTCCACATTTTCCACATTTAAAGAAAAGAAAGAGATGCATCAACTACGGTAATCACAAATTTTATTAATTGTCTCGTGCATGCTAGGTCGTTTGGTAGCTGGTTAGAAGAAAGGTTATTCATGTATAAGGGGTAACATAACTTATACCATGTTTGGTAGCTATTAGCTACTTTGTATAAAATTCTGCATAATTAATACCATGTCTGGTTGACATTTTACAATTATGCATAAATAATACATGTATAAGTTATGAGTCAATCTGTGTTAGCTTCCATGGTTATGGAAGCTCTAAGCTAAAGCTTAACTTGGAGAAGAAGATAGAAGAAGAGTTAAGAGAAAACAGAACACTGTTTCATTGAAGAAGAGAAGGAAAAATAAGTCGGTCGATACAAATAAGGAGCTACAGAGTATTTATACCCAAAATTAGTTTCTAACCTCCTAACTAACTTTCAAACTGACCTCTCTAATAAGTTAGCTGACACATCTCTTAACCTCTTTAGATAACTATGGTTAGTGATCCTACTTATCTCAACACTCCCCCTCAAGCTGAAGGCTTGAAGAGGTTCTTCACTCCAAGTTTGCTCAGTAGGTAATTATTTTGAGCCTTTCCCAAACCTTTTGTGAGTAAATCTGCCAATTGTTCCTTAGTGGATACATGCTGAGTTTTCATCACCCCTTGAACTATTCTTTCTCGAACAAAATGACAATTTATATCAATGTGTTTAGTCCTTTCATGAAATTTGGGATTGGCTGCAATTTGAATTGCAGCTTTGCTATCACACATATGCTTCACAGGTGAGTTTAGCTGAACACCAAGTTCTTTAAGCAGCCCAGTAAACCAAACTATCTCAGCAGTGCATGAAGCCATACTTCTGAACTCAGCTTCAGCAGAACTTATGGACACAGTCTCATGTTTCTTTGATTTTCATGAGATCAAGGCATCACCAAACTTGACTACATAACCTGTGACTGACCTCCTAGTTTGTAAGCAAGAACCCCAGTCAGAGTCACAGTATGCAGACAGTTGGTTTTCATTCTGTGCTGGCATGAAGAGTCCTAGCCTAGAAGCCCCTTTTATGTACCTTACAACCTTAAAGCTACTTCCAAATGAGACATCTTAGTACTATGCATATACTGGCTCAAGACTTGAACCACAAAAGCTATGTCTAGTCTAGTCAAGTAAAGTAGCCTCCCTACAAGTCTTTGATAGATGCCTGGATCCTTGAGTTTTGTATCTGTAGCTTTTGAGCTCTCTAACCCTACTACAACTTTGTCATACTCCTCTGATGTTAGTTTTTGATTTAGTTCAAGAGGTGTGCTTACTGGTTTAGCTCCCCCTAGGCTAGACTCAGAAATGAGTTCTAAGGCATACTTCCTTTTAGACATGACTATTCCTTCTTTTGATCTGGCAACTTCAATGCCTAGAAAGAACTTCAGATCACCTAAATCTTCATCCTAAAGTTCCTTTGCAAGTCTGCTTTTGTCTGGTTCAACAGTGTCACATTGTTGCCCGTGATCAGTAGATAATCCACATATACTAGCACCACAACTAGATCGGTGCCCTTGTGTTTGGTGAACATAGAGTAGTCAAAGTGACTTTGTTGAAATCCCATGTGTAACAGTGTTTCTGTTAACTTCGTATTCCATTGCCTTGGAGCCTGTTTGAGCCCATAGAGAGCTTTATGTAGTTTGTAGACCTTGTGTGACTCCCCATGTCTAGCAAACACATCAGGAATCTGCATATACACTTCTTCCAGTAGATCAACATTAAGGAAGGCATTGTGCACATCCATCTGATAGATGACCCACTGTTTAGCAGCTGTTAAGGAAATAATGGTTCTCACTATTACCATCTTGGCAACAGAAGAAAATGCTTCTGTATAGTCAAGCCCTTCTTTCTGGCTACTAGCCTGGCCTTGTACCTCTCAATTTCCCCTGAAGCCTTGAAATTCACTTTGAAGATCCATTTGCACCCAATAAGAGTTTTACCCGGAGGAGTATCCACAACACTCCATGTGTTATTTGCCTCTACAGCAGCTATTTCAAGTTTCATAGCCTCAATCCACTTGGAGTCTAAGGTTGCTTCTCTGAATGAAGTTGGTTCTGTGATAGAGGAGTTGAAAGATAGAGCATATATATAAGGAGGTTTGAGAGTTTCATATGACACACTTGAGAAGATAGGATATCTGCAGGTATTATATGTAATTGGTTTTGTAACATAATCTTTCAACCAAAGAGGAGGCTTACTAGGTCTTGAGGACCTCCTAAGATTCACTGAAGAAGTCTGCGAAACATGTAAAGGTGGTTCTGAGGCACTAGGATCTTCAGTAGAAAGAGAAGGAGAAGGAGAAGAACCTAAGGATGCAGGCTCCATTGAAGGAGAGGAGTGCTGCAGAGGATTACGAGAGAATGTGATCATAGGTGGACTTGGAGAAGCAGCTGGTGTCACAGGAGGATCCTCATAGGAATCAACCATCAATTGTATATCAGGGAGAATACATTTCATAGATGTTAGATCTAACACAGGGAACATTAGTGTGCCAGTGATTTGATGATATTTAAAAGGGAAGATATCTTCTTTAAACACCACATTTCTACTTACAATAAAGGTTTTTGAATGAAGAACATAGACCTTGTAACCCTTGTGAGTTGAGGAATAGCCTAGAAAAGCTCCTGGAACTGCTCTTAAAGAAAATTTGTCCAACTCCTTGGTTGAGGTTGCATAACATAGGCAGCCAAACACTCTGAGATGAGAAAGAGTTGGAGCATGCAAATAAAACATCTCATAAGGTGATTTTCCACCAATTACTCTTGAGGAAATCCTGTTGATCAAGTAAACAGCCATAGAGACACAGTCTACCCAGAATTTCAAAGGGACGGCAACTTGAAATCTGAGAGCTCTGGCCATTTCTAAGATTGTCCTGTGTCTCCTCTCAGCAACTCCATTTTGCTGAGGTGTGTAGGTGCATGTACTTTGATGAATGATACCCATAGATGACAATAGACTGTGAACCTCATGATTAAAGAATTCACTACCATTATCAGTTCTAAGAGTCTTAACAGATGTAGAGAACACATTCTTTACTTTTGTTAGAAAGTCTTTTAGAACTACCACTGTATCAGACTTAGAGACAAGTAAGAAGAACCAGGTAAACCTAGAATAGTCATCTACAATAGTGACAAAGAATATTTTAATGTCATACGTAGGTACCTTATATGGCCCCCATACATCACAATGAACTAGTTCAAACGCAACATTAGAAGCAATAGTACTTAACTTGTAAGGTAACTTTGTTTTCTTGGCTAAAGGGCATACAATACAGTGTGTATGAGAGTCCTTCAGATTACTTAGAGCAGTATATTTATTTATTACATCCATAGGTTCATGATCTAGCCTTCTATGCCAAAGTACACAAGATTCAGAATGTTCATCAGCCATACAAGAAAACTTATTCCCACACTTAGCTACAGGTTTTACCTCAAATACTTGTTAAGTATGATTCCTTACTTGAGCTTGATCATGAATGGATATACCACCTAGTAGTGATTTGCCTTTAAGTAGATACAATCCTTTGTATTCCTTACCAATCCCCTTCACCTGACCACTATAAAGATCCTTGAAGATACAGAAGATAGGGAAAAAGGCCACAAGGCACTGCAACTCCTTGGTCAGTTTATACACAGACAATAGATTGTATTTAAACTCTGGTATGTACAGAACATTGTTGATTTCTTGATAGTTAAACACACTTGCCCTTCCTATATGTGAAATAGAAGCAACATTTCCTGTAGGTAAGTGAACTTTACTTTTCCTTTGAGGTGGAACTAGCTGACACGAACTTAACATCTCTAGTGTAGATGTCATATGATTCAAAGCTCCTAAGTCTATTATCCAATTGTGATTAGCATGATTGGATAATAGGGCTATCAACTTACCTGCAGTTGCAGCTTTGGCAGAGGGACCTTCATCTGCCCCCTTATTGAGTAATTGAACTATTTGCTGATATTGCTCCTGAGTAAAGTAGAAAGTTTGTGCTTGTTGTTGAGTCTGGAGACTAGTTGGCTGCATTTGCTGGGACACCCCTGCCATTCCTTCTCCCCTGCCCTTCAAGCCTCCAAATTGCATATGTATCTGAGTATGTTGACTGTAATTAGGAGCAATGCTGACATGATTAGCATGTTCTCCTGAGTTGCCTCCCCTCTTCTTTGCCTTGAAATTAGACTTGAATTCTTGAGGATAGCCTATTAGTTTGAAACAATTCTCCTTGGTGTGGCCTTTATAGTTGCAATATTCAAAAATCACTGTCTTCTTCTGGGGGTTTGAATTGTCCAGTACCAAAACTTTGATTTTTGTTGCTATACATAGCAGTGATATCATCAATTTATGTCACTTGCAACACTTGAGTGAGGTTTGCCAAATTCCTTTGACTTTCCACATACATAAGTAGAGAGTATGCCTTGTTGATACTAGGCACTGGCTGCATAATCATAATTTGGCTTCGAGCTTGAGAGTAAGAGTCATTCAGTCCCATGAGGAACTGAAGTAACCTATGATACTCAAAATGTTCAGCATATTTCTTTGACTCTGGACAAGGACAACCAGGGCAGGGCATGAGTGCATCAAACTCATCCTATAAATCCCTAAGTTTAGAGAAGTAGTCTGCCACACTCATAGTTCATTGTACTAATGTATGTATCCATCTAAGTAGGTATAGAACCCTAGATCCATTCACCTTATCAAACCTCTCTTTCAGATCTTCCCACACTTAATGAGTATTTGAAGCATACACTACAGTACTTAGCAGCCATGGACGTACATCATTCATAATCCAAGAGAGTACTACAACATTTACCTTCTCCCATTGCTCATGAAATTCAGGTTCAAACTTAGATTTTGGATATCTACCATCCACAAAACCTAGTTACTTTTCCCTAACAGACATATTCTCATAGATCGACTCCACAATGCATAGTTATATGAGCCAGTTAGCTGAAGAGAAATGAGTGAACTACCTGGAGTATTAGTCTGTTGAAGAAATAGAGGATGATTGTGGTTAATTGTGAGGAAAACAACAAGTGCAACTTGTACATTTGCATGTCTAGGTGTACAATCGTTGATTTCATCTCCTATCGCCATTGATGAAGCTCTTTAGTTGATAGAATTTAGAAACCAACCCTAGCTTAGAGGTGTTGTTACTTTCAGACACTTCAGCTGAATTACACTAACACACGCACACACACAATATATTGAGCGAGAAATCAAGACGAGATCGTCATCACGAGCTCTGATACCATGTTAGCTTCCATGGTTATGGAAGCTCTAAGCTAAAGCTTAACTTGGAGAAGAAGATAGAAGAAGAGTCCAGAGAAAACAGAACACTGTTTCATTGAAGAAGAGAAGGAAAAATAAGTCGGTCGATACAAATGAGGATCTACAGAGTATTTATACACAAAATTATTTTCTAAAGTCCTAACTAACTTTCTAACTTACCTCTCTAATAAGTTAGCTAACACATCTCTTAACCTCCTTAGCTAACTATGGTTAGTGATCCCACTTATCTCAACAATATGCGTATTATTTTATGCTAGGTAGAAGATGGAATAACTAGACAAAAATTAGATATTCCACAATTTCCATTCTTGTCTGTCTGATCTAAGTTTCTTTAGACAAAAAATTATGGTACCAAACTTTGGAATTTGGTCCAATTACTTATGCTCTTATAATACTTTATTTAGTGAGAAGGATATCTTTGCTATACTTTTTGCTCTCGCCCTGATGAAATTTTCCTAAATTTATCTATACAAAATTTGGCTACTAACAGGACTAAGTAGTTCCGCCTGATTTTATAGATTATAGGAAGTTGCTATTTTTATCTTAGGTAGCCTTTTGTAAATAATTGTTGCATGTGTGATCATAACATTTGAATTTTGGGGATACTTAGCTTTTTTACATGTGTGTTTGTTTGGGTCTTTACGCCACTACCAGAAAATGGGTCTATGAGAACAGTTATTTTGGCAATGGTTTGTGAACCGTTGCCATAGAGGAGATATAGTAACGGTTGCAACCGTTACAATAGAATTTGAGTGGTATTAGCACGCTTTAGACATCAAACCGTTGCAATTGTAACAAAACAGTTGCCATAGAGATTTGTTTTGCAACGAATTTATAAACCGTCCCAATAGACATGTGTATGAAAACGATTTTGGGGGGAAAATTGCTATGGGAACGGTTATTCATTCCCCCTCGTTTTTTCGTTGAAAATTTGCTTGCCCGCCAAGCTAATTAAGTGACCTGTCATTTTATATGTTTTAATTAATTTTAATAACATAAATACAATAAACCCCTCCACCTCTAGTGTATCTCCCAGTACTGTATCCCCTCGTCGATACATCCTAACTCAGCCCCCATCGTCGATACACCCAAACTCCCTTCTCTGATATCTTTTTTTTTATAGCAAAAATAATCCCAATAGTCGGAAAACAGAACATGTTTATAGACTGGTGTCTCTCCATTTTTCAGAACTTATGGGAAAGGGCCAATGATTGTATCAAGCATAGGATTCACAAACAACGGTATAGATATTCTAGCCTCGCTCTTCATCAAATTAATGGCCGAGTTTCATCAAATACCTCTTTATTAGACCACCATAATCATCAAACCCTAGAGTTCCCAAAGCCGAAACCTCAAATCCCCAAATTCTGAACAGTTCTGGCACTTCTTCAAGGACATTTGCTAGCCTTTCCCAAATCCCCAAGTTCTAAAATCAGATAAGCCAAAAATCACCGTAGCCTGGTAATTTTCTTAATTCTTTTGGTCATTTTTACTATTTTTGTTACCATTGCTATACGTTTTTACTGTGTTTTTAGTTCTTGGAAAAAAGGTTCTTAATTCATGTTGTAGTCTTTTGGGTTCTGTGTTTAATAGCTTTGAAACTTCTGTAGTTTGGATTCCCAGATGTCTTGCTGTCACACTTTTAACTAATGCTTTCAATTCTGTGGTACGTAGAGAATGGCTTCTCTAAAGAGGCATGTGTGTTTAGTTTGGATCTGCTGAGAAAATAGTTTAGATGAAAATTCATCTTCTATGGGTTTAGTAATAGGCTAATTGAACTCCTAATAAATTTCTCTATCTCATTTTTGCGATGAAGAGTCATTTTTAAACATAACTCTGTCATGTAAGAGGGTTGGGAAAATGACTACTTTGTGTTTTATCAAGTTTTGGCAGTTTCCGATTGGAGAACTGGATATTCTCAACTAAGATGTATGTTGTATGCCTAGTTGTTCTCTGAGATAGTATATTAAGCTGCACCAGAGTAACTCATTGATTATTAAGTTTTCGAACTATAAATCAGTACCATGGAAGAAAGTACTTCATGTGAGATTTTCTTAATGCCATTTCCAAGAAATGGGAACCCACAAAGGTGACTCCTTTTATGCTTATTTAAGTCCTATTTGCTGGTAGTAACAATCAAGGTCATTACGTACCAAATGTTATACACCTTCTTCTATTTCTTCTTCTCCTCCTTCCTTGCTTGGGATTTTGCTTTGGTTCAAGGTAGAGTGGATATGGTAATATCCTTTTTTCTATTTAGTAGGAGTATATGATTTCTTAAGTGCCAAGTGGTCTCCTATGTATAGTAATAATACATGAGTAATACAGGTAGTTCTATGATAGTAGAACTTTGATAATTTAAATTGGAATAGATAGACAGGTTGATGCTTAAGAAGCCACCTGCTTATTGTTTGCTGCAAAATCCATGATATAAAATTTGCTCAGTTTAGATTACTGGCGATTTATTGTTTGTCAACCGTATAAGGCATTAGTAAATTGATAAAGTCACCAACTCACCATTATGTATAACTGTTTCAATTTTCAACCTGAGATGTATTAATAAAGCTTGTATTCTTTTGACTGTTATGCAAGTTAAGAAGGTTCAATTCTATGAGATTATTTTGGCGAAAAAGAACATATAGGTGAAAGGTGGGTGCAGTGAGCGGCACTTTCCACACGAGATTCTGACTCTCCCTTTCTCTCAGCCCTTGTTTCAACATTATCGAAAAGAAATTAACACACAGACTAGCAGAAAGCTGGATATAATTTCAAATGGCTATGCAGAGAAACTTAATGATAAACAGAAACATGTTCATGTTCTCTGAGAAGCTAGGCATGTTCCTTACTGATTAAATGTAAGAAAATATACTCTTATACACTTCAACTGTACATTGTGATATGCAGCTGGTTGAAAATTGCAACTTATTGGACAAGATATTGTAGAAGGTTTTAGTTCAAGATATACATCATTCCATGATTCAGCATTGTGGTTAAGCACCAGAAAAACCTACTTACTCAACCAAACTTACTGATTTTTATCAAAGTAAGCACTTTAAACGTATAGAAGCACGCATAGAGCACTAAGATTAGGTATCACAGGTTCAATTGAAAGAAATAAATGAAGGATTGAACTTTGAATCTTTAGATTGATCTGTTTGTCAGTTGGCCAATTTATTTGGCGTAATTAGTTTTAAATGGTTTATTGATTTGTTACATGCCTTTTCTCCTGTTTCTTTTCTGATATTATTGTCTCTCTTGTTGAGCCGATAGTCTCCTGGATACAACCTCTCTGTCCTTTTCGGGGTAGGGATAAGGTCTGCGTATACTCTACTCTCCCCGGACCCCACTAGTGAGATTTTACTGGGTATGTTGTTTGTCATGGCAATTTGTGCTATGAATATTCTTAGACCGGATTATCTTGAGAGGTAATAACTTTATTTATCCTCTTTTGTAGGTAGAGTAGATCAATCCTCTTTTGTAGGTGGAGTAGATCAAGAAATGGATGATAAAGACGATGAAGAACTAGACCTATGAATTTTGAATTGTTATAGATGAATGTTCTAGGAATCTTTTGTTACCAACATTTATGAAACTTATTTACTCTCTTGAAATATACTAAACTTATGCACTCATGGGGTAGAACATTTGCTTTATGAATATTATTTGCTTGATGGATAATTTTGTATTATTAATAGTTTTATTTTATGATGTATTTAAATTTTAGTGTATTATAGTTTATTATATGTATAAATATTTATTTATAACAAGTGCTATATTTTGGTTTTAACTGAACTGATACAATAGCTTACCAGAACCGTTGCAATAGGACACAAATGGCGTTCTAGTAGACAATGTAAATTGTTGCAATAGGTCCCATAAACTGTTCCAAAATGATCTACTAACTATTCTAAATACAAATATAACCGTTACGATAGCTTAAAGAAACCGTTGTTATATCCAACATAACCGTAACAATAACTTACATAAGTGTTGCTTTAAATAATATGGTAACAGTTAAGAACCGTTGTATAAACAATATAGTAACGGTTTAAAACGTTTCAATAGAAAAACATAATCGTACCAACAGGGAAAACCGTTGCGATGGACGTATCTATTGTCACGGCGATGCAAACCGTTGCAAGAACCGTTCTGGTAGACCTATCGGTACGCAAGCTGATGCGACGGGCTGTAAACCGTTCCAATACCCCTATTGCAACGGTTGGCAGTCTGTGGGAACGGTTTTTCAACCGTTACCGTAGACCAATTTTTCAGTAGTGCGCGCGTGTTGGTACAGAGAATATAGTCAGGCACTTTGCGGCAGTTGATATACACAGTGAAAATATAAACCTTTGGAAAAATGTAGCTAAAATATTCATATAATCGTGCCAACTCTATGTTGGGACTTATCGTGAATTACGGTATCACTGTATAAATATTGATTCAGTTGCGAAAACATGAATCTTTTTATAGAGAAAACTAGAATAGCAACAATTCACCATTCCTGATGACATACATATATATATATATATTTTCAGCGTGGTCAGGTGTGGTGGCAATTCTAGATTTAGAGAAATACTAATTAGACAACTAACTGAGTCATGATCTTCAATTGGGAAATAATTATTATTAATGTCATAAAATATTCATGGTGTTGTAGTTGTTTAGCATCTACTACTACCTTTGCATATTCTTGACCTATAGTGTTAATTGTTATCAGCCATTGCTGGTCTTTTCCTTCTGTTCTGTCTTTAAATATTGTTGAGTTAAAGCTGGGGTTTTTAAAGTAAATGGTTGATAATATTAGCTAATACAAGAGTGTCATTTCATAGTCATCCTGGTAAGTTTAGACTGAAATATTTGAAGTAGGAATATTCATTTGGTTTGTCCTTAAATCCTACCAAGTTAGAGTTGCAGCTCTTAGGTAGTTGGCTGATAATAATACGAGTAGATAATACGTCAATGTCCTTTGGCAGTCATACATTGTATTCAATTTTTTATTTATCCTGGTAATTTTGGAGCTGAAATTTTTGTCTTTAAAACCTTTGTCGAGTTAAAGTTGCAGCTTTTAGTGCCTATTCAAGTCACCCTGGTAATTTGAGGTGCTTTGAGGTTAATCTTGTTTACTACCTTGCTGCAGATGCGTCGACTACTAAACTATGCATTTTTCATGTAATACTAATTCTCAGTTAATTAAATATGTATGCAGAATTTTAATTTTTGTTTTTACCAATAACATGTTTGACCTTCTAGTCGCCTAGAATACGAACCACACTTGGGTAGCAGGTCCATTTTGTCTCGTCTTGTAACGACCCGACCTGTCGTTTTGTATATTTGAGCTCCGTTTGCCTTTTTGCTGCGTCACACACGTGTAATTGTAGTTTATGACTTGCGAGGTTGGTTAGTTTCGTTCCTGGAAGATTTTGGGTTGATTTGGACCCTTTGGTTCTTGGTTTAGAAGCCTAAGTTGGAAATGTTAACCATAGTTTGACTTTTGTGAAAACAACCTCGAAATGTTGTTTTGATGGCTCCGATAGGTTTGTATCGTGATTTTGGACTAAGCGTATGCCCGTAATGGAATTCAAAGGTCGCTAGATTGATTTGACTTGTTTTGCTGAAAGTTGGCAATTTGAGGTCAGAAGTTTTCTCGAGTTAATTTGACCATAGGTTGACTTTTGGCTATTAAGTTTGGAATTTGATTTTCAGACTTGGAATAGGTCCGTTTTTCTATTTGAAACTAGTATACAAATTTTGGTGTCATTTGGAGTTGGTTTGATAGGATTCGGGCGTTTGGTTGCAACTCTAAAGGTTCTTGAGTTTCTTTTGAAATTCATGCGTTTTGATGTCTGATTCGTAGTTCTAGGTATTATTTTTGTGTTTTGATCATGCGAGCGAGTTCGTATATTATTTTTAGCCTTGTGTGAATGTTTGGTTTGGAGCCTCGAGTGCTTGGGTGAGTTTCAGACATGTTTCAGAAAGGTTTGGACTCAAATACAGGTTGCTTGTGTGCTGGTGTTGCCGGTTGTCGCAATTGCGAGCACCAGTATCGCAATTATGAACATGACATGGGGGACTCAGGTATCGCAACGGCGATACCTGGTTTGATTTTGCGAAGGCTAGGCTTAAGTTGGGTAGGTTGCAATTTCGACCATGCGAGGAGGGCAGACTTCGCATTTGCGAGGTCTACGTCGCAATTGCGACATCTCTTGGGCCTGATAGTGGATGTATTTGCGAGACTAGGTTCGCAATTGCAAACTCTGTGTCGCAATTGCGACATTTGGAACTGAACAAAAGGTTGAAAAGTCTTGATTTCATTTTAGAACCCTAGACCCGATAGGAGGCGACTTGGAGAGG
This sequence comes from Nicotiana undulata, assembly GCA_005239495.1. Taxonomy (NCBI): domain Eukaryota; kingdom Viridiplantae; phylum Streptophyta; class Magnoliopsida; order Solanales; family Solanaceae; genus Nicotiana; species Nicotiana undulata. The sequence continues at coordinate 30,081 of ML264022.1, read as the reverse complement.
GAATTTTCATCTACAATCATTGAGTAAGTAGTTTAATCAATTTTCAACTATATTTCATAATTATGTATGAGATTTAACATCAAATTTATGAGAATCAAAGAGAAATTTTAGGAATTATTTTCTAAGTTTTGATAAATAAAAATTTAGGATTTGAGAGTCGAATTGGACTCGAATTTGAAAACAAAATACATATATAGATTCGTGAGGTTATGGGTGGTCGGGAATCTACCCTTGGACTCGGGTTTTGACCGGGCATGCCTGGGTTGATTTTTGTTGACTTTTGAGGAATTGTGTAAAGGTCATAGCTTTATCTATTGTAATTGGGTTCCCTTGCATTGTTTGATGATATTAAGTTATTTTTGTTAGATTTCAGCCGTGTGGAGGCGAGTTTTAAGAGAAAATCTATTTTTGAGGGTTGATTTGGCCTAGCTGATTTGGGTTGTTGTGTTATTTGTATATGCGAAAGACGTGTATACGAGGTGATGAATGTGTACACAGACTATATGTGGTATTTTGACAAGTTTAGACTTTTAGACGTCTTCCATGCATTTAATTGAATTTGTCATAGCATGTTATATTTTCATTGTTAAATTTACTCTCACATACCCTTTTTGGCGTTGTTAGCACATGTTCTATCTTTTATGTGTTATGTTTGCTCTTATATGCTTTAGTTGAAGTTGTTACCTTTCTTATTGGCTTGTTACCTCTTTTATTGTTGAGTGTGATGACCCGAGAGGTCATCTTATGTTTTAGAACCGATTTCTATGTTCCGAAGCCTTAAACACCTCATATTAGCATTCCTCGATTTGCGTGCGTAGTCCGGGCGTCTTTCCGAAAAGCTTTTATGTTAAAAACTGAGAAAAATATAAAATTTTACCTTTAAATCCATTTGAGTTAACTTTGGTCAACATTTTGAGCAAACGGACTCGGATTCATGTTTCCCTAGCCCGAGTTATCGCACTTTGTAGAAATTTGGAAGTTAAAGGCTTAATGAATTTGAAATGTTTGACCAATGTTCGACTTTTTGGATGTTGGGTCCGTATTTGGTTCTAGAACCCCGTATAGGCCCAATCTATATTTATGACTTGTCTGTCAAATTTGGTGAGAAACGGAGTTGGTTTGATGTGATTCGGACGTCCGGTTGTGAAAATGAAAGTTTCAATGTTTTCTTAAAAATTTCATTTGATTTGGTGTTCAATTCGTAGTTTTAGGTATTATTTTAGCCATTTGATCACGCCCGCAAGTTCATATGCTATTTTTATACTTGTGTGCATAGTTGGTTTAGAGCCCCGAAGGCTCGGGTGAGTTTCGGATAGGCTACAAAGTGAAATTGGACTTAGAAATGTTGCTGGTGTTTTATGTTCTGGTGCAGGCCTTTGATCGTTGCGAGACCAGGCATCACATTTGCGACCTCTGATTGGTTCGCATTTGCGAGCTACTCATCGCATTTTGATGAGTAGCTGGGCCACATGATGTTCGCATTTGTGAAAAATACATCGCATTTGCAAAGAGGGACATGTGGGGGTAGTGATCGCATTTGCGAACATTGCATCACAAATGCGATGAATGTAGAGATGTGAGGGTCTTCGCAATTACGATGGATTCTTCGCATTTTTTGGGTTCGTGTTTTCGAACCCTAGGTTGCAAATGCGACATCTGCAACTGATCAAAACTTGACTTAAAGGGGAGTTTTGCTCATTCTTCAAATTTTCAAAACAAGAAACCTTAGAGGCGATTTTTCAAAGAACATTTCTTCCTCAAATCATTGCTAAGTGATTCTAAACTAGTTTCTTTCGATCTTTCACTACATTTCCTAAGATTTCAACCTAAATCTTGTGTTTTCATGGTGGAATTGGGTTTTAAGTAGAATTAGGGATTTATGTAAATTGGGGATGTATACCTCAAATTGAGGTCGGATTCCAACACAGATTGCACAACCGGGCTCAAGGGTGAATGGGTAATCGAGTTTTGGTCCGAACTTCAAGATTGGACCAAGCATGCCCAGGGTTTGACTTTTGTTGACTTTTCTAATAATGGCCTAAATTGATTTCTTTGCATTCATGGGTAGTTCCTAAGACTTAATTTGAATCCTTTGGTTGGTAATTTGCTAGATTCTATTGGTTTCTGAGGCTTGTTTGAGAGGCAAAGCTGTGATTGAGCTTTGAGTGGACTTTTGGAGCGAGTAAGTGTTGTGTCTCACCTTGACTTGAGGAAATTAGGAACCCTCGGACTATGTGCTATGTGAATTGCATGTGAGCGGCGTATATGCGAGGTGATGACTGCTTATGCGCCGACGAATTATCCATTTTCCTCGTTTTTTCGTTTTTCTCTAGTTATATCCTTCCTTTGTCTTAATTGTTATATGCTCTAAATGTGTTTCCATGCCTAATTGCTACCTGATAATCAACGTCTTCTCCTGTTTTTGATATTGGAATCTTTTCATAGTTTCATGATCTCCTGCAATTTGCTCAAGTTGGTTTACTTGCACCTTCTAGTTGTAAATTTATTGACTGATCTCGCTGTGTAATAATACTTACGTGGATTATCATGTTGTACAAGGTTTCCTATTTGTTTCAGTTTGGTATTTAGGTATTTTAAAGGCTCTTTCCGTGATTTGAATTGTAAGTTTTACTGTGCACATTGAGTATTTGGTATTGATATGGTGGGATCAGATTGCACGCCGCAACAAGTGAAATAAGGGTGGAATGGTGTGGTGGAATAAGGGTGAATCGGTATTGTACGGTGGGATCGGGTTGCATGCCGCAACAGGTGTAATAAGGGTGGGTTGTTTTAGTGGAATATGGGTGAATTATGATTCTGATATTATGATATGGTGGGATCGGGTTGCGCTCTGTAATACACACACACACACACACACACAGATATATATATATATATATATATATATATATATATATATATATATATTCATTTTTGTTAATATTTTTGCGAGGAAATAAGGGAGGATTATGTGATGTACGGTGGGATCGAGTTGCGCTTTACAACAACCTATGTGTTTATATTTCCCTGAGTTGTGTTAGTTTTACGGTACTTTCTTTTGCACTTAAGGATTGGTACTTCTGAACGTCCCAAGCTTAATTCCTAGTTGTAGCTACTATTTCAATTGACTACTTTATTTCGTTATGTATTTCTTTATTTTTTGTCTTTATTATATATTGCGTACATGTTGTAGTGTGAGTGACTCGTCTTAGCCTCGTCACAACTTTGTCGAGGTTAGGCTCGGCACTTATAAAGTACATGGGGTGAGTTGTACTCATATTACATTTTGCACTTCTTGTGCAGATTTTGGCATGGGTCCCAGCTGATCGAGTCACGTAGCAGCTCGGACTGGTTCATTGGAGGCTCAAGGTAGATCTGTTGGCATTCACAGACCTTGAAGTCCCCATCCATCTTTCCTTGTTTTTTTGTTTCTTTCGTTCAAACAACTGTATTTCTTTTAGACTTTACTTGTAGAAAATCCTAGAAGTTTGTGAATTGTGACTTCAGATCCGGATGGTAGTAAATATTATGGAAATTTATATTATTACGCACTCGTTATATTTCGTTTTAGCTTAATTGACTTTATATCCTGGATTGAAAAAAAATGAGCTTAATGATTCTCTAACGTTGGCTTGCCTAACAAGTAAAATATTAGGCGCCATCACGGTCCCGAAGGTGGGAATTCTGGGTCATGACATTGAGTTACTCTTATTTGAAGTTGTCATTTCGGGGGAATACCTTTACTTTTAATTATTGAAGTTCAAGTTGTGAAAGTTATTACTACATTGAGGTTGAAGTTGTTGATTATTAAAATATGTTTCCTCATTGAGTATTTCTCATTCATTTTGTTGTTATTGAGATTCTTGTTCACATTGTGGTTGAGCCGTGAGCCATATATTGTGGTAACATTGGTACTATTGATTTTGGCAACTTTTGTAGCATATGGGCACGTGCGGTGTGAGTTGATTAACGTGTTGTAATATTGATATGCATGTGGTGGTATAGGGATATGGGTTGATAAGCATGCGGTGAGATAAGATGGGATTTATACGCGTGTTACTAGTAAGACAATTACATGAAGGCACGCGGTGGGATAAGGGGGCTAAAATGCATGTTGCTATTTCGAAAAAATATTTTTAAAAATAAATGCAAGGCTCACGCGATGATATAAGGAAGATTGTGATAGTGACATGTGAAATGAGATTATGAGGTGTGGTACCTCGGTTGGGATTCTTGTTGTACATTTTATGTTGAAAAGGCTTGTTGGTTGAACATGTTTTTTTGTTATTTCTTCATTTTCCTTACTTGAAATTGTCCGTATTTGATTACTTGTTGTTCATATCATGTGTTCACTCCTTGTTTCCTTTATTGTCTTAAATTCTATTGTTAGCCTACATTACTGTACTTCTTTATTATCAATCATTTCCTCGTTTTTCGTTATTAGTGTATATTATACTCTACTAAGCTTTTCTTGTCCTAGTAGGTGTCTTGACCTGGCCTTGTTACTACTCTACCGAGGTTAGACTTGTTATTTATCGGGGTATCATTTGTGGTGTACTCATGCTACGCTTTTACAACTTTTTGTGCAGATCAGAGTATATCTGCTCGTACAGACGCCAGTAATCATTCAGATATTTTTCCGGAGGCTTCAAGGTATACCCGCTCGACGCTCGCAGGCCTCAGAGTCACCTTCTATCATTTCCTTTACTACTGTTTATCCTATTATCAGACAGTATTGTATTAAATAATATAGTGCATTTCCGTAGAGTTTATGACTCAGTCTCATCGGGTTTTGGGAATATTGTAATTGTGGTTTGTTATTGAAGTATTATGAGACTTATCAGCTTTATTTCATATTTTTAGTCGTTATTTCTGTCATATTTTCTTGTATGTTAGGCTTGCCTAGTCTTAAAGACTAGGTGCCATCACGACTACCTCAGGTGGAATATTAGGGTCGTGACAAGTTGATATATATCAGAGCTCTAGGTTCATAGTTGTTACGAGTCATAAGAAAGTTTAGTAGAGTCTTACAGATCGATACAGAGACATCTGTAATTATCTTCGAGAGGCTATAGAACTATTAAGACAATCTACTTCCTTGATTCTTTATTGTGCGAATTTGTTGATTTCGAAATCTGTGTCTTTGTCTTTCTACTCTCTCACTAATGGTGAGGATACACAATGCTGGATTAGATGATCAGACACTCGCGCCCATTGGTAGAGCGGCGAGAGGCCGGAGCCGGGGCCGGGGAGGTCGAGGAAGGCTACGTGTTGCAGCCAGCACACCTGCTTGAGGAGCAACCAGTAACTCTGGTTGGGGGACACGCCCTCGAGACGCCTGTTGTTACCCCTGGACTTGAGGAGACCTTAGCACAGTTTTTGAGCATGCTCGACACTCTAGCTCAGGCGGGATTGATTCCCCTTGCACCGGCAACATCTCAAGCCGGGGGAGGAGCTCAGACTCTCGCATCCCATACCGCTGAGCAACATTTCCACATTGATCAGGTTTCGAGTATCATGCTTTATAGCCAACGATTCTTTCATACAACACCAAATAATCAAGCGCAAATATATCAAACCAAAGGTTTCGTTGTTCACATAAAACAATTTACAAATGAAAATTAAACAAAAAACTTCTACAAAAGAAAATGGTATGCAAAAGTACCATTAGTGGTACTGTACGATCATTGGTACATCGGGAAGGAGGAACATTGAACGAGGTAATATGAGCCAACGTGTACAAATATATGAAGATAAAGATAGTTGTTTACCTGTACAGAGTCCAGAACCTAATTATTGTCATGAGTGTTAAAAAAATAGTCACCATTCTATATATAACGCGATTTTAAACCGCATTATATTTTAATGGTGTTTTAGCCGTTAAAGTATATCGCATTTTAAAACTGCGCTATATCTGTATAGCGCAGTTATATACCACACTATACCTACTTAAGTTACGCCCCTTCTTCTTCCCTCGATCAGAACCAAAACCCCTCCAACATTTTAAAATCACCATAGAAACGGTTCCCCCCCCCCCCATCAAAATTTTTTCTTTAAAAAAATATAGTGAACCCCACCTGTCACATCAAAAGACAAGTACGTAGGTCCACACCCTAGCAAAGTATTATATTGTTGTGGTTTCATCATTTCGAACTCAAATTTTCAACTTATCCACTTTTCGAAAAACATTAGTCAAGGTATTCCGATTTAGTTTATGTCGAAACATGTATAATAATGCATATTAGTTGTCTTGAATGTGTTTCCATGTTGTTTTGTGTTTTGTTTTGCGAAACTAGTATGTTATATTTATCCGGACTAAGATATTAGTGTTTTAAAAAATATGTAAAAATTGAGAAATCATTTTTTTTGTTAATAAAAATGTTAATAATTATCTTTTACTGTTTTATATGTATTTTCGTGAATGTTATGTGATTAAAATATATTTTTTGTTTATATTTAGTTTAGATTATTTATTTGCTTAAAGACTAGTGCCCTTTTAGCCTAGTAAAATGTAGAGCCTTTTAGTGTAGTAAAATGTAGAGTCTTTTAGTGTAGAATCTCTGTAGATTAAGTATCTCTTATACTGATATATCAAACACAAAATCTGTCCAATTTACAAAAATTAATTATTTAATTTATAAAACAAACACACAAAATTATGAAAATATTAAAATTGACACACATAAAAATTCATGATAGGTAGATGCTACTGTGCCTCAAATATCGAGCTTGGAACCCATAGGTATATATTCTGTCTAATTTACAAAAATTAATTATTTAATTTATAAAACAAACACACAAAATTATGAAAATATTAAAATTGACACATAGAATTCATGATAGCTTGGTGCTACTGGGCCTCAAATACCGAGCCTGGAATCCATAGGTATATATTCTGTCAAATTTACAAAAATTAATTATTTAACTTATAAAACAAACACACAAAATTATGAAAATATTAAAATTGACATACATAAGAATTCATGATAGCTTGGTGCTACCGGGCCTCAAATATCGAGCTTGGAACCCATAGGTATATACTCTGTCCAATTTATAAAAACTAATTATTTAATTTATAAAACAAACACACAAAATTATGAAAATATTAAAATTGACACACATAAGAATTCATGATAGCTTGGTGCTACTGGGCCTCAAATATCTAGTCTGGAACCCATAGATATATATACCATGTCCAATTAAATATTGTATAACTCTAAAAATTAATTGCCCGGAGCGAGCCTCCCATAGAGGCAAGTGAAGTTGGTGAGCCGTATGATGGGCAACTATCTCCTGCGGTTCGGAGAGGACTCAGCTGTTAGTTAGTACCCCCTTGGTTTCGGGGTGGACCTTTTCACTCTATTTTATTATATACGCTTAGCGAAAAGAATGTTTTTTGATACACCTAGGACATGGATTCTATATGAACCAATGGATCGTGACAAGTCGTTATTTAATTTACATATTAAAATACAATTAATGTTGTTTAATTTACAGTAGACAACATGGGCGTGCTGCCTATACATCTCGAACCTTTCTCCGATGAGCTATTAGTGTTACAGGGCGATCATAGGTCCGCCCGCGTATGGGAGGGAGAGTTACTGGCCCAGACTCTCCGCGCCAGGAGAGTGGACGACCTGTGGGATTTTATGAGGGATAGAGATATCCATCCCCGTGTAGTCCAGCACCTGCAGGATACGGGATTCTACAGGAGTTTTGAGATCGGGCGGCTGCAGCTCGACTGGGCTTTGATCACGACGTTGATTGAGCGGTAGCGACCGGAGACACACACTTTCCACCTGCCCATTGGTGAGGCCACCATCACGTTGCAGGACGTAGAGGTTTTATATGGCCTACTCGTTGATGGACTGGCCGTTGCACTTGCTTAGGCTATGAGATTTATAACGCATGGGCAGTATTTGGACATGCTGCAGCAGTTCACTGGTTTCAGGCCACAGGACGAGACTGCACACTCGGGGGCCAGTCGCATGAGTTTGACTACTATTAGATCAACACTTGGAGATACTACACCCCGATATCACCAGCAATACAGATGAGCTACATATTCACTGGTATACGAGGTTGCTGCTGCTTCTTCTGTTTGGGGGGTCTTGTTCCCGAACACTTCGGGGAACCTAGTCAGCTTGCGATTTCTTCATCATCTTCAGCTGCTAGATGATTTACCCCTGTACAGCTGGGGTGCTAATGTTCTCGCCTACATGTACAGGCATCTGTGCCGGGCGAGTATGGGCACACAGAGTGACGTATGTGGTTTTCTGTCGCTTCTACAGGTGACAACATATTTGAATACTCTGTTCATTACTTCTAATTCTATCTAGTCAAAATTTATTTTAAACTTTACGTCAAATTTGTATGTTAGGTTTGGGCCTGGGAGCGGTTCCTGCAGTTGCAACCACCTCTACCACGATTACCTCCAAATGTACCACCTCCGTTTCTCTCTCTAGCAAGGAGGTGGGTTCTCCGTCGTGGATATGTCCGAGATTATGATGCTTATCATAATCTCCCCTTTTGCAGGGATGTTTTGGATATGCTGGAGGGCGCACAGGTAAATGTGTACCTAAACTTACTTGGTATAGATTCACTTGTATTGCGCATACTTACGTTTTATGTTCTTATTTGATAGTTTATCTGGACACCATACAACGACGACTTGATAGGTGGCCTACCCGATTATTGCTCGGCCGACCAACTGATTTGGAGCACTTTCGTCCCTTTGATGTTCCTCGATATTGTGGAGCATCATGCCATGGAGCAGGTTGTCACGCCCCAAAACCGAGGGACGGGACCAGCGCCTAACCGAGTGAACCGGGTCAAGCAAGACCGTTTAGCCTTTCCTACCCGACTCGTTTCTCCCCGTGTTTATAGCATACATTGTTTACATGAGTTAGCAAGAGATAAATCAAAAGCATATATTCATAATATTAAGTCCATTTTCCTCTTTCACCGTAACCAACATTAGATCTTCCAAAATATACATACTAATTACAATGTTTACAGTACGGAATCACGGTTACGAATAAATCCAACAACTACCCAAAAGGTACACAACCCATATCATTGTCTACGGAGCCTCTAAGAGTTCTGAAAAATATACATAGACATGCCGACGACAAGTCCCCGACTATACCTCAAAAAGAGACAACGTGTACGAAAGAGATCAACATGTGTCTACCCCCGGCCCCGGGAGGAAATAGGGCTCACCAAAAACTGCTGAAGGGAGGAGGAGAAAGAACCACTATCGACGGTCGGCGCTACTCGCTACAGAACCACCTACATCCATTTAAAAGATGTAGCGCCCCCGGCAAAAGGGACGTTAGTACCATTGAATAGTACTAGTATGTGTGAACAAACCTACTCTAGATAGGATAAATATCAACTGGCAATGATACAAATAGAGACATCATATCACAATTCACCGAAGTAAAGGAAAACACCAACAAGAGTCACACGGAGTCCAGTCTCGGACCGACCGGCTAAGCCATCCTAGGTGAGGCCCTCAACAACATAATATCTCATATCATCACCGTGGCATGTTCACACGGAGTCCGGTACTCGGTCCGACCAGCTGGACCATCTCAACTGAAACAGTGAGGCCATAATCAACATCATATCTCAATTTCATATCTCTATATGTATATTTTGGGCGGTAGTTGTACTCACTCGTAGTTGTGGATCGCATCGGAAAAGTTTTATGTATTATATATGTTTTTGGATTATCAAATGTTGAAAGTTAAAAGAGGGAAATGAACTTATGTTGTAAATCGTACTTTGTATCTAAATTGGCTAATTCTTATGAAACGATGTGTATTATGAACATGGGGTAACGCGCTGGGTAGGAAAGACAATCCAGGTCCGCTTGAATGGGTTCATCCGGTTAGGTGCCAGTCTCGTCCCTCGGTTTTGGGGCGTGACAAACTTGGTATCAGAGCCTAAGGTTTTAAAAGTGTCCTAGGATGACTCTGAGCCGTGTCTAGTAGAGCCCTTCTTATCGGTGTGTTGTCGACCACATCTATAATTAGGGGGCTGCATGGACATTTAGGAAAATACCCTTTCATTGTTACTCTGTATCGTGCGATGAAGTGGAAGGTGGGAATATCTTTATCTAACTAGTGCATTGTCCTAATTTTCAGTAAATGGCACCTAAGAAGAGAGCTCGACTCGTCCTAGAGGCCAATTCCACCCCAAGTGTGGCCATAAATTCCTTATCTGACGGTGCGGGTGAGAATGATTCCCGGACCATAAAACTGCCTGACCCTTCCATTACAGGCCAAACTGTTCCAATTCCTGCTCTAGCGGAGGCTGCCATAGTTCCTCCCGCTGATGTTCCTGATCCTTCCTCAGTCATAGCTTCTGGTCCCGGTATTTCTGATGGGGACCTCAGGAGAGATATTCAGATGTTGACTCAGCTAGTGGCCTCCTAGGCCCAAAGATCACATGCTGCCCCTGCGTCCTCTAGCGAGCAAGAGGATTCTTCAGGTTCCAGAGTAAACCAGTTTCTGCGGCTAGCCCCTCCAGAGTTCACCGGCACCGACCCAGAGGCCGATCCTCAGGATTTTATAGATGAAATGTACAAGATTCTCCGGGTTATGAGGGCTACTAAGACAGGGAGTTGAGTTAGCTTCCTATCGTCTAAGGGGAGAAGCATATTCATGGTTCGAGATGTGGGAGAGTTCCCATGGGGAGGGGAGCCCTCCAGCGAGGTGGGATGAGTTTGTAGATACTTTTATGGATCATTTCTTGCCTGCTGAGACTAGGACAACCCGTGCTGTAGAGTTTGAGGTCCTTAAGCAGAGCAACATGAGTGTGTGAGAGTACCATATGGAGTTTGTGCGCTTGTCCAAGTATGCTACCCACATGATGCCGACTATGGAGGACAAAGTTCGTCGGTTTGTTCAGGGCCTTGGTCCCTTGGTTGTCAATGAGGGTGCTATAACTTCTTTGCACTCAGATATGAACTATGGGAAGATTGTGGGATTCGCCCAGGTTAAGGAGGCTCGAAAATCGAAGATAAGAATGGAGAGAGAAAGTGGTAGTAGGGCCCGGTCAGTGGGCAACCCTGGGAGTTCAGTTGGAGGTGGGAGATCAGCTCTGGAGAGAGGGTCATCAAGGCCATCTCAGTCCTATGCTCAGTCTTCAGGGAGTGCGCCGCTATCAGGGCACAATTATCAGCAGGGAGGTTGCTTTGGACCAGGTTCCGACAGCAGGAGGTTCCATCAGCCGGGTCGTTCAGGTGGGAGGTTCCAGCAGCAGCGGACGGCCTCATGCCCTAAGTGTGGGAGGTTTCATTATGAGCCTTGTTACTCAGATATACCAGTGTGCTATAGATGCGGAGAGAGAGGCCATGTTCATAGAGACTGTCGTGCACCCAGCCAGGGCATAGGTAGGGGTGCTGCTCAGCCGTCCAGTTCTTCGGCCGCTACATCTTCAGCACGCCCTTCAGCTCCACCAGGGCGCGGTGCAGCTAGGGGTAGAGCACGGGGTCAAGGGGGACCCAGTTGATTCTATGCTTTGAGTGGTCGCCAGAGTGCGGAGGCTTCTCCAGATGTTGTCACAGGTATTCTGACTGTTCAATCACATGATGTTTATACTCTTATTGATCTTGGGTTTATTGCTTCAAGTTTTGGGATAGAACCCAAACTGCTTCATGAGCCGTTCTCTGTGTCGACTCCGGTTAGTGATTCTATCACGACCGCACGAGTCTATAGGAACTGTGTTGACACGGTGTGTGGTCGAGATACCACAACCAATCTGATTGAGCTAGGAATGGTAGATTTTGATGTTATCATGAGGATGGATTGGCTCTACTCGTGCTTTGCTAAACTCGACTGCCGAACAAGAATTATGAGGCTCGAGTTTCCTAATGAACTAGTTATTGAATGGAAAAGGAACGATGTTGTGCCGAGAGGTAGGTTTATTTCCTATCTTAAGGCCTCCAAGATGATCCGGAAAGGGTGCATCTATCATTTGGTCCGAGTTGCGGACACCACTTTTGAGTTTCCTGCTCCCGAGTCCGTGCCGGTTGTGAATGAGTTTCTTGAAGTATTTTCGGATGAGCTCCTGGAATTCCACCAAATAGAGAGATCGATTTCGGGATTGATGTATTGCCAGATACGTAGCCAATATCTATTCCACCTTACAGAAAGGCGCCAACAGAATTGAGAGAGCTAAAAGAACAATTGAAAGATCTATTAAAAAAGGGTTTCATTCGGCCAAGCGTGTCGCCATGGGGCGCACCAGTTCATTTTGTCAGAAAGAAGGATGGATCGCTTCGGATGTGTATTGATTATCGGCAGCTCAACAAGGTCACCATAAAAAATAATTATCCATTGCCTCAGATAAATGATTTGTTCGACCAATTGCAAGGTGCTAGGTTTTTCTCCAAGATTGATTTACGGTCGGGGTATCACCATTTGAAGATCAGGCAGCAGGATATTCCTAAGACCGCCTTCAGGACTTGTTATGGTCACTTTGAATTTTTGCTCATGTCTTTTGGTCTAACCAACGCCCCAACGGCTTTTATGGATCTTATGAATCGGGTTTTCAAACCGTTTCTTGACTCCTTTGTGATTATCTTCATTAACGATATCCTTGTTTATTCGCGGAGTCGGGAAGATCATGCTAATCACCTCAGGGCAGTTCTACAGACTCTTCATCAGCACCAGTTGTATGCAAAGTTTTAAAAATGTGAGTTTTGGCTTGAATCAGTCACCTTTTTGGCCCATGTTGTTTCCAGGGAAGGGATTCGGGTTGATCCCAAAAGATTGCAGCGGTAAAGGATTGGCCTAGACCAACGACCCCGGCAAAGATTCGCAGTTTCTTAGGTCTAGCGGGATATTATCGGAGGTTTGTGGTGGGATTCTCTACTATCGCCTCCCCATTGATTAAGATGACGCAGACAGTAATTAAATTTCAGTTATCCGATGCTTGTGAAAAGAGCTTCCAGGAATTGAAGTCGAGATTGACTTCGGCGCCAGTGTTGACCTTGCCAGAAGTTTTAGAGGGTTTTGTGGTTTATTGTGATGCTTCGAGAGTTGGTTTGGGGTGTGTGTTGATGCAATATGGTAAAGTTATAGCGTATGCTGCAAGGAAGCTCAAGAACCACGAGAAGAATTATCCGACGCATGATTTGGAGCTCGCAGCGATGGTGTTTGCCTTGAAAATATGGCGGCATTATCTTTATGGGGTTCATGTGGACGTGTTCACAGACCACAAGAGTCTGCAGTATTTATTCAAATAGAAGGATTTGAATTTAAGACAGCGTAGGTGGTTGGAATTGCTCAAATATTATGATATGAATATTTTGTACCATCCAGGGAAGGCGAATGTGGTGGCCGACACTCTTAGTCGGAAATCTATGGGTAGCTTGGCACATTTGGAAGCTGGTCATAGGCCTTTGGCTTGGGAGGTTTATCAGTTGGCCAGTCTTGGGGTCCGTCTTTCGGCCTCAGATGAGGGGAATGTCGTGGTGCGTAATGGAGCGGAGTCTTCGCTTGTCGCGGAAGTTAAGGAAAAGCAATTCAGAGATCCAACATTGGTACAGTTGAGAGAGGAAATTTTGAATCACAAGACGTTAGCACTTTCACTAGGCAATGATGATGGTGTCTTGCGGTGTCAAGAGAGGTTATGTGTTCCAGATGTGGATGATCTCCGAGAGAGGGTGATGGAAGAGACTCATAATTCCAGGTATTCTGTTCACCCAAGTTCTATGAAAATGTATCGCGATCTTAAGGAGATTTATTGGTGGAATGGTATGAAAAGAGGTGTAGCGGACTTTGTGGCTAGGTGTCCGAATTGTCAGTAAGTGAAGGCCGAGCATTAGAGGTCCGGTGGGTTGACGCAGCTTATGGAAATACCGATGTGGAAATGGGAAATGATCAATATGGACTTTGTGGTAAGGTTACCCCGCACTCAGCGCAAGTTCGACTCAATTTGGGTAATGGTGGATCGACTCACGAAGTCGGCGCATTTCTTGCCAGTCAAGTCCACCGATACTGCAGAACAGTATGCTTAGTTGTATATCAAAGAAATAGTCAGACTCCATGGCACTCCGGTTTCTATTATCTCGGATCGAGGGGCCCATCTCACAGCTAACTTTTGGAGGAAATTTCAGCAAGGTTTGGGTACTCAGATAAATCTCAGCACAACTTTCTACCCACAGACGGACGGTCAAGCGGAGCGGACTATTCAGACGCTTGAAGATATGGTACGAGCTTGTGTATTAGATTTCAAGGGTAGATGGGATGATCACTTTCCGCTTATAGAGTTTTCTTACAATAACAACTTCCATGCTAGTATTCAGATGGCTCCATTTGAGGCATTGTACGGCAGGAGTTGTAGGTCTCCGATTGGATGGTTTGAGGTTGGTGAGGCGGAATTGTTAGGACTAAATCTTGTACATCAAGATATGGAAAAAGTTAGAGGCATTCAGGAGAGGATGAAAACTGCTCAGAGTCGTCAGAAATCCTATGCGGACGTTCGTCGTAGGGATTTGGAGTTTCAAGTAGATGATTGGGTATTCTTGAAGGTATCTCCTATGAAGGGAGTCATGCGGTTTAGAAAGAAAGGGAAATTGATCCCGAGGTATGTCGGGCCATATCGAATCGCTCAAAGGATAGGGCAAGTAGCGTATAGGCTGGAATTTCCCCTTGAAAAGTCATTAGTGCATCCAGTGTTTTATGTATCCATGCTAAAGAAGGTAATTGGAGATCCAGCTGCCATCGTGCCAATTGAGACCATTGAAATTAATGAAGAATTGTCATATGAAGAGGTTTCGGTTGCTATTCTTGATAGGCAAGTCCGTAGATTGAGAAACAAAGAAATTTCTTCTGTTAAAGTGTTATGGCGAAGTCAGCAAGTCGAGGAAGCCACGTGGGAAGCGGAAAGTGAAATGAGAGAAAAATATCCCCATTTGTTTGAATAAGTCTAGTAGTGATCGTGAGAACTGCCATCTCTAAGCAATTATATGTTGTGTCAAATTTTGTGCAAAGGCACCCCATTTCCCCCCTTAACTGCCCTACTATTGTAACTTCTCAAGTTGTGCCATATTATGCATATTGTGATTATTTGGGTAATGTGCAACTCCTTGAAGAAATCTAAATTATGAGCAATTCATGTGATAGTTAAAGGATATGCAAGTTGTGGTATTAACTGAATTATGTATAAGCATGTTGAAGTAATTTCATGTATAACCGAGGACAAATGATTTTAAGTGGGGGAGGATGTAAAGACACGTAAACTTTCATGTCTAAAATAATACCCGAATGGGTCCCTGTGTTGTTATAACTGTGGAAATTCTTAAAAACAGACCTTTTTGAAGTAAAAAGTACCCCGGGACTTAAAAGATAAACTTTTCCCGAATTGCGCAGATCTGCGGTCCACTATGCGATCACAGATCAGGTATGCAGACCGCATAGTGGTCGCATACCTGGACAGCCTTCTGTTCAATTTGAGGACAACTATGCGGCCCAAGATGCAATCGCATTTTGGGAATGCAGACTGCATATCTGTCGCATCCTTGCACCTCCATTTTAGCGGAGGAGGTTAAGCGACGCATTATGAGATCGCATAACATGTATGCGGACTGCATAATGGTCACATGTTAGGGCAGTCCGGTTCCCTTTTGGCCCACTTGAGGGCTAACTATGCGACAGGAATGCAGACAACATAGCAGGAATGCGATCGCATTCCTGACCGCATTTCCTGCTTCGGGGCTCTTTTAATTTCTAATTTACACCCGACCCCCAGTTTAATAAAACACCCCTCCCCTTCATTTTTAACATGCATCTTAACAAAATAGAGAGAAGTGAGAGTGGGTTCTAGAGAGAGAAGTCCCCACCTTCCCCAAATTGATTCTTCAAACATCACTCAGGCCCAAATATTATCGAGTAATCTTCATCTTATTCACTATAAGAGGTAAGTCCCCACCCCATTTAATTTTAATTCTCAGGTTTTATCTAAAAAGGGGTAGAACACATGAGTTAATTGTGAAAATAAGAGGTAAGACTTGCATGCATGAGAGTAATCTTCCATAACCTAGTAAAGGGAAGATAGTTAAAGTAATCTTTCACTAAAAAGGGTTTAGTTAAGCAAAGGGACCACATGGTGTTTGATAAAATGCTCAAATGAATTCAAGATTCCTAATTCTAAGGTAAATGTGTCGCATTGTGAACTAGATTAATGGTGCTAGACGGTTCGGTTAATTGTGATAGTTATTAAAGGGGAATTTCGACTCGAGGTATGTATGGAAAACATTAATCTTTGTAGAGTCATCTTGTTGGTGTCCTAGGACACGGTAAGAATTTCTTGCTTGAGCATATGGGAATTGGTTGTCCGGCTGTGTTGAGGTGTAAGATCTCATTCCCTGATTTTCTTAGTTGATTACCATGCTAATTGAGATTGTGAAGGGTGATTCTCTGTGCTTATCCTATCATGTGTAAGGCTTGTTAAACGTTCAAATATGTCAATATAGGAGTATGTGCTACTAAATGAAAGAATGTTAATGTACCCTAATGTGGGAATGTATTTAATTGCTAAAGGTCGTGTGTGGCAAATAATGAACATAAATTGTGAATTGAATTAGGTGAGTTAAATAATTTAGGCAACACCATATATAAATCACTGTTTGGTAAGGATCATTGTGCCTTGATTTCACATAGTTATGGGTTGATATGAATTTATGTTCTTGATGATGAAAATCCCTGTGATTTAATTGATTGGTTGTTGTTGCTATCAAATGTGATTGTACGGTAGGATCGGGTTGCACGGCGCAACACGAAGTAATAAGGGTGGAGAGGTAATAAGGGTAAAATGTGAATGTACGGTGGGATCGAGTTGCGCGCCGCAACACGAAGTAATATGGGTGGAGAGGTAATAAGGATGAAATGTGAACGGATGAATAATTGAAATGAGTAACTGTGAAATCTTCATTGTGATTTTCTGTATATTTATGTGGTATCTATGTGGTTGCCCTAACTGTCTTCCAATTGTGTACTATTTGATTTTACTTAGAATAAACTTTGTTCATACATACTAGTACTATTCAATGGTACTAATGTCCCTTTTGCCGTGGGCACTAAATCTTTTATATGGATGTAGGTGGTTCCATAGCAGGTAGCTCAGCCCGCCGTTAGTGGTGCCTCCTCTTCATCTTTTCAGCAGCTCTGGTGAGCCCCATTTCCTCTCGGGGCCATGTGTGGACTATATCATTCTCTTTTCCTTATGTTGTAAAAGGTATAGGCGGGGCCTTGTTGCCGACAAGTTTATGTAAAACTTCTAGTACTCTTAGAGGCTCCGTTGACACTGTGTGGGTTGTATATATGTATATTTTTGGTGGTAGTTGTACTCACTCGTAGTTGTGGATCGCATCGGAAACGTTGTATGTATTATATATGTTTTTGGATTATCAAATGTTGAAAGTTAAAGAGGGAAATGAACTTATGTTGTAAATCGTACTTTGTATAGAAATTGGCTAATTCTTATGGAACAATGTATATTATGAACATGGGGTAACGCGCTAGGTAGGTAAGGCAATCCAAGTCCGCTTGACTGGGTTCATCCGGTAGGCGCCGGTCTTGCCCCTCGATTTTGGGGCGTGACAGAGAATTATTAATTTTTATCTCATTTCTTTTTAATTTACTAGGTAATGTCCCGTTATCCGGTAATTAACCAATTACCTGCATAATTAAGAATTGTCTCAAATTACTTAAAATACTACTCATGTTAACACACCTCATACATCATATCATCGTGGTCATGTGGTACCTTGTATGGCACTAGTCCATAAATACCGAGTATTTTTTAGCTCGGTGCATATTTTATCCCATATGTCAAACTTGGACGAAAATTTATTTTCTTTGACTTGCTTCCCATCTCACCTTGACGAATTTACTCATCACTTGTTTGAAATAGCATAATTCTTATAATCTACAAATAATCTTTTCCTTGGACTGATATCAATTTCCTTATGATAAATTCAATGTACAATACTACAGGGTGCAACATCATCATAATTTAATACTGCAAAGCGTAGCATCATCGTAATGTAGTACTGCGAGACGTAATATCGACGCAATATTGCGGCGCGTAACATCATCCCCCCCTTTGGAACATTCGTCCTCGAATGTTGATTGATTCTCTTATCATTTCATAACTTATAGCTCTTGTTAATACCTTAATACTCTCTTTGCCATTTAGGCAGCTGTTCTATGAATAACTCCAAAGGCCAGGGCATTCCCCCCTTTAGGCCTCTTTCCCACGCCACAACTTGCAGTTAGAATCCTTCTAATCTCGTAACTGTCGCCACCTTCTATCATGCAGCCTATACGACACTAACTTTGTTTCTGTGCCCATGCGACTCTTCTCTCTGTCTGGTGGAATCCCAGGAAGCTCATCCGAAAAAACATCAAGGAACTCATTCACAATAGGCACTGACTCGGGAGAAGGCACCTCTGATGTGGTGTCCGCAACCCGTACCAAATGGTAGATGCACCCCTTTCTGATCCTCTTCGAGGCCTTTAGGTAGGAAATAAACCTGCCCCTTGGCACAATATTATTCCCTTCCCACTCAATAACTGGTTCATTAGGAAACTCAAGCTTCATAATTCTGGTTCGGCAGTCGAGTTTAGCAAAGCACGAATAGAGCCAATCCATTCCCATTATTTCATCAAAATCAACCGTTCCTAGATCAATAAGATCAGACGTGGTATCCCGACCACACACCGTGACAACACAATTCCTATAGACTCGCGCTACTGTAATAGATTCACCAACCGGAGTCGACACTGAGAACGGCTCATGAAGTTGTTCTGGTTCTATCCCAAAACTTGAAGCAATAAAAGGAGTGACATACGATAAAGAAGACCCGGGATCAATAAGAGCATACACATCATGAGATTGAACAGTCATAATACCTGTGACAACATCTGGAGAAGCCTATGCACTCTAACGACCACTCAGGGCATAGAATCGCCAGGGTCCTCCCCGACCTCGTGCACCACCCCTAGCTGTACCACACCCTGCTGGTGCTGGAGGGCCTCGGGCTGGAGGGCGTGCTGAGGATGTAGCAGTTGAAGAACTGGATGGCTAGGCGATGCCCCAACCTGCTCCCTGGATGGATGAACGACAATCCCTTTGAATATGACCTCTCCTCCCACACCCATAACATAATGGCATGTCCAGGTGGCAGAGCCCCGAATGCCACCTCCCACACTTAGGACAGAAGGTCCTCTGCTGCTGCTGCTGGAAACTCTCTCCTGATGGACCCTGAAGATGGAACCTCCTGCTGCCTGAACCGGGCCCAAAGCGAACTCCCAGCTGATAACTGTGCCCTGATGGAGGGGCACTTGCTAAAGACTGAGCATAATACTGAGATGGCCCTGACGACCCTCTCCCGAGGACTGGTCTCCCACCTCCAAATGAACCCCCAGGGTTGCCCGCTGACCGGGCCCTACTGCTACTACCTTCTCGCTCCATCCTTAGCTTCAACTTCCGAGCCTTTATAGCCTGGGCGAATCCCACAATCTTCTCATAATTCATGTCGGAATGTAGAGAAGCTGTAGCAACTTCATTGACAACTAAAGGATCAAGGCCCTGCAAAAACCGACGAACCCTAGCCTCCATAGTCGGCAACATGTGAATAGCATACTTGGACAGGCGCACGAACTCCATATGATAGTCCCACACACTCTTATTACCCTTATTGAGGACCTCAAACTCTGTATCACGGGCTGCCCTAGTCTCGGCATGCAAGAAATGATCTATGAAGGCATCTACAAACTCGCCCCATCTTGCCGGAGGGCTCCCCTCCTCACGGAAATCCTCCCACATCTCGAACCAAGAATATGCCTCTCCCTTCAAATGATAGGAGGCCAACTCTACTCCCTCTGTCTCAGTAGCATGCATGACTCGGAGGGTCTTGTACATCTCGTCAATGAAATCCTGAGGATCAGCCTCGGGGTCAGTACCTGTGAACTCTAGAGGGGCTAGCTGAAGAAACCGGTTGACCCTGGAACCTGAAGAATCCCCTTGCTCGCTAGAGGACGTAGGGGAAACATTTGATCTCTGGGCGTGAGAGGCCACCAATTGCGTCAACATCTGAATAGCTCCCCTAAGGCCCCCATCAGAAATACCAGGACCGGAAGCTGGGGCTGGAAGAGGATCAGGAATATCAACGGGAGGGATCGTGGCACCCTCCACTAAAGCAGGAATTGGAATAGTCTGGCCAGGAACAGAGGAGTTAGGCTGATTCATGGTCGGGGGATTATCCTCACCTGCACCAACAAATTGAGAATTTATGGCCACAAGTGGGGTGGCATCGGCCTCTAGGCCGAGTCGAGCTTTATTCCTGGGTGCCATTTACTGAAAGTTGAAACAATGCACGAGTTAGAGTGAAACAACCTCACCTTTCACTCTATCGCACGATACAGAATAACAATGAAAAGTAGTATTCCTAAATGTCCATGCAGCCCCCTAATTATAGATGTGATCGACAACACACCGATAAGAAGGGCTCTACTAGACACGGCTCCGAGACATCCTAGGACACTTTTAAACTTTAGGCTCTGATACCAAGTTTGTCACGCCCCAAAACCGGGGGACGGGACCGGCGCCTAACCGGGTTCAAGCAAGCCTGTTTAGCCTTTCCTACCCGACTCGTTTATCCCCGTGTTTGTAATATACATTGTTTACATGAGTTAGCAAGAGATAAATCAAAAGCATATATTCATAATATTAAGTCCATTTTCCTCTTTCACCGTAACCAACATTAAATCTTCCAAAACATACATACTAATTACAATGTTTACAGTACAGAATCACGATTACGAATAAATCCAACAACTACCCAAAAGGTACACAACCCACATTAGTGTCTACGGAGCCTCTAAGTTTCGGAGAAATATACATAGACCTGCCGGCGACAAGGCCCTGGATATACCTCAAAAAGAGACAACATGTACGAAAGAGATCAACATGTGTCTACACACGGCCCCGGGAGGAAGTAGGACTCACCAAAAACTGATGAAGGGAGGAGGAGAAAGCACCACTATCGACCGTCGGCGCTACCTGCTACAGAACCACCTACATACATTTAAAAGATGTAGTGCCCCCGATAAAAGGGACGTTAGTACCATTGAATAATACTAGTATGTGTGAACAAACCTACTGTAGATAGGATAAATATCAACATGCAATGATACAAATAGAGACATCATATAACAATTCGCCGAAGTAAAGGAAAACACCAACACGAGTCACCACGTTTCTTATCCTGTTTTGCCATCTTTTGGTTAATATTATTTTAAGTTCAAGTATTATTATTATTACTGAATCACCGTGTCGTTGTCACACGGAGTCCGGTCTCGGCCCGACCGGCTAAGCCATCCTAGGTGAGGTCCTCAACAACATCATATCTCATACAATCACCGTGTCATGTTCACACGGAGTCCGGTACTCGGTCCGACCAGCTGGTTTATGTCAACTGAAACAGTGAGGCCATAGTCAACATCATATCTCAATTTTATGTCTCTATGTGTACGACATGGAGTCCGATCCCGGCCTGATCGGATAGGCCATCTCACCCTAGGACATTCCCCATAATTTCTTTAATATGTTAGTTTAATTTTATCATTTTCCATCTTTTGATTCACATCACATATCATTTCACTCTTTGATTCATCTTTCATATCATTACAATCCTTTGGTTCATATTTCATATCAATCCAATCCTTTGATCCATATTTCATATCAATTCAATCTCTTGATTCATATTTCATATCATTTGAATCCTTTCACATCTACCACACCCACCACATAAGAGGATTTCAACATAGTAAAATAGGGAACATAATGATCACAATTCATACACTCAAATAGCATAATGATATGGTAGTAACATGGAACGACAAATAAATAAGCATTTTCCAATTTGGGACATAAGGCACATAAGTTCCATAGAGAATCAAACAAGAGAATCATACCCGGAAAGTGAGCACAAATGGATTTATCCTCTGAAGATTAGAGTTAGCCATACATACCTCGATTTGGAATTTTTTCCCCTTAAATTTCTACCACAAATCTCCGGACCTTATAGCACCTTCAATATGGAGTAGGGAAAACTCCGTATACTATTCTTGTACGAGAATTGATTGCAAGAAATCTCGTTGCTAAAGTCTTGTTTCTAACATTCTGTTGGTGTCTTTGTTTGCAAGAATTGAAAAATAAGCTTTGTTGAAAGCTTGAAAAATGACCAACGTTTTCCAGGAAATGTTAAGAAGGCTAATGTTTGTTTTGGGTTGCAAAGTGCTAATACCTTTGACTCGTAAAGTTCCTAAGGTTCTGATTGCTTAAATTTTTGAAATGGCTAAACTTCTTTGGATTGTAAAACGTTAATGCCTTTTGAATTGTAAAGATTTGTATAGTGATCATAAGAAATGACGTGTCTCTTTCCTTACTAACCTAGTTGCCACCTATCCAAGAAGACTAAAGATTCACTTGTCTTAGGTTGTGTCCAATTGCCACGTTTTTGGAGGGGTGGGGTGAGAATTATTAATCTTTATCTCATTTTGTTTGAATTAACAAGGTAATGTCCCGTTATCCACTAATTAACCAATTACCCGCATAATTACGAATTGTCTCAAATTACTTAAAATACTACTCATGTTAACACACCTCATACATCATATCATTGTGGTCATGTGGTGCCTTGTATGACACTAGTCCATAAATATCGAGTATTTTAGCTCGGTCCATATTTTATCCCATATGTCAATCTCGAACGAAAATTCATTTTCTTTGACTTGCTTCCCCTTTCACCTTGACGAATTTACTCATCACTTGTTTGAAATAGCATAATTCTTATAATCTTCAAATAATCTTTTCCTTGGACTGATATCAATTTCCTTACGACAAATTCAATGTACAATACTACAGGGTGCAACATCGTCGTAATTTAATACTGCAAAGTGTAGCATCATCCGTAATGTAGTACTGCGAGACGTAATATCAACGCAATATTGCGGGGCGTAACACAGGTACTTCTCCATTTATTAAGGCTTCATCCCCGCCCGTTACGGAGGCCCCTTCGTGCGATGCTGACATGGCTGCGACGGATGATTACATTCAGGAGCCCGGAGAGATCATGATAGGACAATTTAAATTTTTGTGACTTAATATATACTTTCCTATACTGAGCTGACTATTCTTCTGTAGGTTTCTACTGGACTGACGGCCCCTTCTACCGATCTTTCCAGCACCACTGATGATCATCCTGCAGCGCATCCGGCTATAAAGAGGCGACGTGATGAGGATGATCCTGATAGCGTAGCCGGGCGGGATGTGATGCGCCTTAGGCCAGTGGCTGCGTTGAAGCACACGGGATGCAGGACACATTGATTTTCTTTCCTTTTTTTGTATTTGATGTAAATAATAACAAAAAATTTTATGTTTATATAATGTGCGCATTATGTCTTTATTTCCCCGTTCCTTATTTAGTTTAATACTACAACACAAACACACCGTGGGCGCAATGGCTAGAAATCACTTACATTTGGGTTGGATTTTCCTTGGTTTATGTGCATCTTGGTTCATTTGCATTGGGCTGGATTTGCCCCGGTTTCTTTTTTGCATTTGGGTTGGATCTGCCCTGTACAGTACTGAGTGACTGAGTGTGTTGAGTATTGGGCATGAAGAGTGAGAATACGAAACAATGAGATTGAGTACTCTGAGAGTGTAAGTATATGAGTTCATCACTAAGATACATTGCATTTGACATGCGTACTTGAGATACATGCATAGAGATGCATTTTCATCTACTTCCCGATTTTGGTGACATTCATGATTTCGTCTGTATATTGACATGTAGGTACAGAGATGTATTTTCCTCATGCGATCTGAAAATAAAACATCTTATTTATTGTTGAAAGGTTTTTGGGAAAAATCACAGTTTTCAAACTTACTCATATGTTTTTGGTGTTTTCGGTGGAAGATTTGGGATTTATTGTTATACTTGAAAAACATGTCTATTTTCCATAACTGTGAACGAGTTGAATCTTATCTTTGAGTTATTTTCTTGTGCCGCTTTTATTATATTGTTATGAACGGTGGCTGGTTATTGGAGTTGGACTCTGACCCTTGTTTCATATCGTCACTACTTTCAACCTAAGTTTGATTTGTTACATATTGAGTACATGGAGTCGGTATATTACACTTCTACACCTTGCGTGCAGATGTTGGATGCTGATGTTGCTGCGTACGTCGGGAGCTGGATCGGAAGATATACCTGCGTTCCAGTTATGGTTATCAGTAGTCCCCGGTAGCATTAGATCAATTACATTTCAAACAGATGTTGTAATTATTTCAATTCAGAGTTGTAAAAATCTATATCTTAAAAGCTCGTGAATTTTACTACCAGTCCTTGGGAAATTATTGTATAAAATTAGTTGTATTATCATTCTTCTCTCGAATAAATCCATTAAATTAAATAGTTATTAATTGGTTTATCTAGACATCACGACTAGTTAGATTTTGGATCGTAACATCTAAAACATCATGTTATTAGTTCTTCCTTGTGGGAAGTCTTTAGAACTTTTTCTCTCCATGTAAATATGACTTTTTACAGAAATTTGATGCATGTTTATGATAAGCTTTTTGAGGATATTATCTTTGCACTTCGTATCTTCCTGATCGGTCCATTTTCTGCTTTTTAACTCCATCATATTCTTGAGAACAACCATACTGGTCTCATCCATTTAGGACCATATTATGGGAGAGTAGTACTTCAAACTTGGCAATTTTTATTTGTCTGAGAAAGAAAAAGAATCTATCTATTTTGTTCATCTACTTCTTTTGAATTTTTTAGAAAGTGATTAAATAGGATTATGCATACAAAAGATTGAGGCTGACTTGACTTAAAAAGTGTTTAATTTATCTCAAGATTCACCTTTCTACTGATTTTTGTTATTTTCAGCCATACTTCAACTATTATTCTACTAAGCTACTTTATACTGAGTGCACACATTCCGAGTACAAGCTTAAGTTGCCGAATTTAAGTTTCCAAAAGGTTTAATGGAATACTTGTAGAAGATGATCCTCCTAATATTCATCTCCTTGCTTTTAGGAAAGGAACAACTTCCAATGTTTACATTCAAGCCAATCCTCTCTTTTGCAATTGAATATACAAAAAGGCATCATTGATTAATCAAGATCCACCTAACATGTCTCTCCAGATTTCCTACTATACCTGGTGGATTAACCAGGATTGTGAGTTCTATCTCCCTTTTCCCCATTCCCTTTGGGTTCTCATATCTTAATTCTTATTCCTTAAGTAACCAATAACAACTCGGATCGACTATATGAATCACTCTTTCGAAATTTAGAAATAATTTAACTTAAACTTCTCGTTATATCTCAATGAGAGGCTTTTAGAGCCATACAAATACTATGACCTATTTAAGATCACGAATTTCAAAAAAATAATATCAACACAAATATTGTGGTTTGTTTAAGATCACTTGTTTTAAAGTCTTAATTTCTTTCTTCTCCGTACCCAATCAAATAAGTTCACATAAAATAAAACGGAGCGAGTAAGTGATTTATAGCATGTTTGATCAAGCTTCTAAAATCAGCTTATTTTGAAAAGTGTTTGTCAAAAAAAGTATTTTTGGTGAGAAGCACACTGTGTTTCACTTATTAATTTTAAAAGTACTTTTGAACATCAATTAGTGTTTAGCCAAGTCTTTGAAAAGTGCTTCTAAGTGTATTTTTTTCATAAGTGTTTTTCAAAAAATACTTTTGGGAAGAAGTACTTTTTTCTGTTTATCAAATATTTCTTTTGCTTCAACTCAAAAATACTTCTTTCATTCTAAAATCTTGGCCAAACACCTTAAGTATGGAAAAAAAGTTCTTTTGCCAAAAAGAAGATTTACCAAACATGCTATTACTTTCATTTATCCAAGCCTCGGTAAATAGAACAATATGCCAGTAACTATGCTGATATAGATTGTGATGAACCGACTGGTCGTTTTGATATTTAGCGATACGTTCAGTATTTCGAGGTCTTGAGTAGCTTCATATTGTGTATTATGACTTGCGTGCATGGTCGGATTTATTTTTCGTATTGTTCAGAATGAATTTGGATGAGTGATTCTCACTTTAGAAGCTTGAGTTGAAAATGCTGACCGAGGTTTAACTTTTATGGAAACAACCTCGAAGAGGTGTTTTGATGGCTCCTATAGGTTTGTATCGCGATTTTGGACTTGAGAGTATGCCCGTAACTGATTTCGGAGGTCAGTAGGTTAATTTGTGTCGTTTTGCCTAAAGTTGGCAATTTAAAAGCATCGAATTTTGATAAATTTGACCATAGGTTGACTTCATAACTTTAGTAGAAATGAATCCATTTTGTCATTGGAACTTGTCCGCAAAGTTTGGCGCCATTCTGAAATGATTTGATAGGAATCGACGCGTAATTGTGTTTTTAGAAGTTCTTGAGTTTCATGTTGAATTCATGTGTTTTGAGGTCTGATTCATGATTTCAGATGTTATTTTGATGATTTGATCATAAGCGAGTTTGTGTTATGTTTTTAGACTTGTATTGGATTTTGGTAGGAAGCCAGGAGGGCTCAAGTGAGTTTCGGACGTATAGCGAAATGTTGATAGAGTTTATGTCTGCTGGTTTTGGCGTATGTCCCTCAAGTCTTGCATTTGCGAGTTTTGGATTGTAATTGCGATGTTAAGACAAGTTTTCTAGGTTCGCATTTACTATGGGGCATCTGAGGGGGAGCTAGTTCGCATTTGCGAAGTGTCCATGTTTGCATTTGCAATGACAACATGGGTGTGAGGGACTTCAATTTTGCGATAGTTTATTCATATTTGAGAACCCCAGGTCACAATTGCGACACCTGCGACTGGATAAAAAGTTGAGGAACGGGAGTTTTTATCTCATTTTTCATATTTTGGAACCCTTGACTTGATAGGAGGTGATTTTGAAGAGGGATTTTCATCTAAAATATTTGGATAAGTGATTCTAATCTGTTTCTTATCATATTCCATTAATATATCTAAGATATTAAAATCAAAATCATGTGAATCAAAGTGATTTTTTTTAAACTTTGTCAAGTTTAAAAAAAATAAAAGTGTAAGATTTGAGAGTCGATTTGGAATCGGATTTTGAAACTAATCACATATATGAACTCGTGGGGTCATGGGTAGTCGGAATCTACCGTTGGACCTGAGTTTTGACCAGGCGGGTCGGAGGTTGACTTTTGAGAAATTGTGTAAAGATCATAACTTTAATTATTGGAATTGATTTCTCTTGCATTAAGTTGAATGTCATTAGTGCTTACGCGCCGCAAATGGGCTTGGACGGGGAGGTTAAAAGGCACTTCTCGGAGGCGCTAGATGAGTTGGTGCGCGGTAATCCGCCTACGAAGAAGCTGTTCATAGAAGGGGATTTCAATGTTCATATTGGGTCATCTGATGGTTGCTATGGTAAGGTGCACGGTGGCTTTGACTTTGGTGATAGGAACGGGGGTGGTACCTCACTGTTGGATTTCGCTAGAGCTTTTGAGTTGGTCATCATGAACTCTATGTTTCCGAAGAGGGAGGATCATTTGGTTACTTTCCGGAGTATGGTGGATAAGACTAAGATTGACAATCTCCTCCTCAAGATGTGTGATAGGGGGTTGTGCGAGGATTTCAAGGTTATCCCCAGTGAGAACCTCGCAACTCAACATAGGCTCCTAGTGATGGACGTTGCTATGTTGATGAACAGAAAGAAGAGGTTTGTACAGGGTCAGTCGAGGATCAGATGGGGAGCTTTGTCTAAGGATAATGCGCAGGAGTTGGAGGGGTGGCTGACGATTATGGGTGCTTGAAATAGTGGTGGGGACGCTAGCGCTATGTGTACGGTGACAACGGAATGTATAAGGGACGCAACGAGTAAGGGTGGCAGGGGGGCTGGGCCCGGCCCGGGACCGACTCGGGCCCGCGGGCTAAACGGGTCGGCCCGTGGGGGCTCGGGCTTGGGAGGCTTTAGGCCCGTGGGGGGCCGGTTCTTCACTTTGGACCCGTGAGCCCGGGCCCGTTTAATCCGGGCCCGGCAGCCGGGCCTGGGCCGGGCCAAGCGAGCCCAACAGTAAAAATTCAAATTTTTTTTTAAAATGGCCAACGGCCAGATTTTTAAAATCTCGCCGTTGGAGCCTCAAAAGAGCCGTTTGGCATGTTTAAACGATAGCCATTTGTCCCCCAAACTTTTTATAATTACACTTTTTCCCTTTTTCTCATCTATAAATACCCCCTCATTCTTTCATTTTTACTCACAAAATCATTAATCTCTCTCAATCTCTCTCTAATTTTCTTCTACTATTGCTTACTCTATAATTGCAAATTGTGAAGTTGGTGAATTTAAGTATTCAAGTCTTCAAGTCTTCAACATTATACAATTTTCAAGAAGTTGTTCGTCAATTCGGTAAAATCGTTCCAACTCATAAGTTTTAATATTATAGTTTTATTTGTTTTAGTTTGTATAATTATAATTAATATGGCCTTTTCTTTGAAAAAAATGTTTAGTGGTAAGGGAAAATCTAAAGTCAGTGAATCTAGTGGCCAAGCTACTACTCCTCCCACGGCTCCCCGACGTAGATCTGTTACCCGTCCTCCCCCACCTATTATTCTTGATAGTGATAACCCTTGTTTTCAATTTACTGATAGTCAGTTTATACATGATCTTACACCAGGTTCACAATTAAATGATGAATATATGAATACTCTTTATGGTAATCCAACTATCGATGAAAATGATGATTTAGATGAAACTCAACCCGATTTAGATGATACAGCTACTAGTCCTCTTGTTTACCAAACTAATAATAATCCAAATGATGCCCCGGTTGACCCTCCTATAGTAACCCCTACTTTTAATAGACAACATGCTAAACGGGCTGAAACATCTCTTGTTTGGCATTGTTTTACTCAACTAAGAGATCAAAATAAGGCTACGTGTAAAACTTGTGGGATGTTGATGTCTCATAAATTTAATGACCACCGTGGCGGTACGAGTAGTTTGAGTTGACACATATTGAAACACCCTGATGCTAAAATTAGATTTCAACAAATGAGAGCTCATCAAGAGGGGACAAGTGTAGGTACTCAGGTTAACCCTAGTACCGGATCAAATCTAGTTCAACAGGGAATTAACACTGTTATCGGTGGCATTTTATATTACGATCCAAATAAAGATCGTGAAGAATTGGCAAAAATGGTTACTGTTATGTGCTTACCATATAGTTTTCCCTCTAACCCTCACTTTGTCCATTATATTAGAAGAATATTTAATCCTACTTATAAAGGATGGCCTCGCACAACCGTAAAGTCTGATATTTATAAATATAAACATGAATATGAACAATATTTGCGCTATTTATTTACTCATATTAGTAATCACATTTCTATTACTACTGATATTGGTAAGAGTGGTAATGACTGTGATTATTTAACTGTTACCACTCATTGGGTTGATGGGGAATGGATAATGCAAAAGCGCAGTATTGCTTATAAAATAATTACTTCAACTCACACAANTTAATTGTCGGTGATGGTTTGAAAACTTTAAATGCTGAAATTGCAAAGGTTAAATTCGCTCTTCATTGGCTTTTTTATGCAAACCGTAGAAGTAGAGTTAGAGAGTATTATAAAAAATGTGATGAATTTCCCTTAGAGAAAGAAAGGTTCCTAAACCTTGTCCTACTAGGTGAAATTACTTGTATGAACGTTTAGTTGTTGCATATGAATATAGAAACCTAAAAGATCTGCGGGGCTAAAAGAACGTAGTTCTTGGACGGGGTTCAGGGGTTCTCAAGGTGATAATATTGGTGATAGTTCACAACTAAATGAGCTTCAAGTTTATTTGTCGCAGGGACTTGAAGCAGAGAATCCAGACGCCACCTTCAATATTTTGGAATGGTGGAAGGACAAAGAAAAATACTTTCCGGTTCTTTCAAGGATTGGTCGAGATATTTTAAGTATTCAAGATTCAACAGTGGCATCAGAGAGCGCTTTCAGCCAAGCGAG